>LIEC01011791.1:0-79030 GCA_001925005.1 Drosera capensis
CTCGGCGGACTCAAGTCGTACGTCACCGGATCGCCGGATTCCGATACCGCCGTGCTCCTCGTCTCCGACATCTTCGGTGATGACGATCATTATCCTCTCTCTTACTATCTTTGTTTTTTGTCCTATCATATGATGTTAGGTATTGTTGATTTGAATGGGAGTGATTGGTTTGTGAGTTGAGTGTTGACTTGTGTGTTTTAATGGAGGAGTTGAATTGATTTAGGTTTAGTGGGGTGCGTTCCTGTCTGATGAGAATTGCGAATGATGTTGGTTATTGGTTAGTGTGTTTGATATACTTGCGTCTTATGATGAAGAATCTGTTCAGGCGACCTTTAATACAAAGAAATCATGATGGAGAGTGGGAGCCACACTTGTAGTTGAATCATGATATATAGCAGTGCTTTTTTTCTCTTTTCCATTTTTTACTGTGCTGATGATGATAATGATGGAGAGTGGGTGGCAGTGGTTCGACGGGTTTGTAATTTCGATAGAATTGATTTCTCCACGTGATATAACATTAGTTCGGATTCTTAATACAATCGGTTTCTTTAACACTGCCGAGAGAGAGATGATGTTTGGTGTCAATGAAGAAATTGGAATCTAATTGGAACTATAGCACTATGCTTGTGAGCTTCTTTTTGGTTGCAAAAGGAGAGAAAAGAAAGGAAAATGATTTTCCTTCGTTGAAGATCTAGTGACTGAAGATCTAGTGGCATTGGGGACTTCATGTGGTCGCGTGGATGATTATGTG
This sequence comes from Drosera capensis, assembly GCA_001925005.1. Classification (NCBI taxonomy): domain Eukaryota; kingdom Viridiplantae; phylum Streptophyta; class Magnoliopsida; order Caryophyllales; family Droseraceae; genus Drosera; species Drosera capensis. The sequence continues at coordinate 752 of LIEC01011791.1, forward strand.
GAGAATCGGAACTATTGAGAAGATCGTGTATTCGAGTATGCGGATTACCAAGGACTAGATGTCGTGTGAGGATTTATGCATGGTGTTCCGTATGCCCTGAAATTGAGAATTTTGGTCAATAGTGGAACGATACCACGTCAACTTGTTCACTTATCCATTGTCAAACGTTCTAGTTCAGGTTGAAGTCTTATCTCGCCTGACTAGAAATGATTTTGTTAAGAACTGTATATATGATGAGGATGCTTTCAGATTGAGTATCCGATCAATTAGTCAAACGCTCAGTCGGTAGAAAATATAATGTTTCTTATGAGCGGATGCCAATCGAAACATGAAATTTGTAGTTTGGTGCCAAATCCTTTGTCCATTTGATGAAGACTAAGAGTAGGTATTGCCATAAATCTTGGGCTTGTTGGGAGGTAGTCAGTGAACTTGTCTGTTAGCATGTTTCCAAGAAAAGCGTTTGATACCATGTCAAGTGATAAAAAACAGTGCTCTGCTTGCTTGAATTAGTGAACTTAGAAAATCTAGTATGTTCCTTTCTGCTTGCTTGAGATACTTGATGTACGATACCTGCTGATCTTGGTTTATTGAATTTGGTTGTTGCAGGATTCGAAGCTCCAAATCTGAGGTTTGATGAAGTCCTTCCCATGCCATATTGTGTGGTTTCTGTTATTTTTCATCAAAGTCATGGCTCTTAGTGAAGTCTGTTGCTTTGTGTTATGGACCGATGTACTTTTACCCCTCAAAGCTGCTAGCCTGCTTTCTGAGTTCCACTGTAATGGGAATGTAAAAAGAGCAATGATGCTTCTCCAGTCATTTGTGATCTTGATATCTGTTCTCGATGTTGCTTATTCAGTGGGATGCTTAAACATCGACGCGATTCTTTCAGAGCTGGGCTTGCTGTTAACCGTAATATTGCATTGCTCCCAGAGAACTGGCAGAATAAGATAGCCTTTTTTTCACTGTGATTGCAGGAAACTAGCAGATAAGGTAGCCGCTCAGGGATACTTTGTCATTGTGCCAGATTTCCTCCATGGAGACCCATATGCACCCGAGAACACAGAGAGGCCCATCTTCGTCTGGCTGAAAGATCATGGAGCAGTAAGTTTCTAGAACTATATACCCACTCTTGCTTTTAGTTTAAGCTATCTGTTTAAAATCTCTCTATGCCTCGACGATTTATCTGGGGAATTGTGATACTAGTGAACCAGCATCACTGGCCACACTTTTGCCTGAGTTTCTTGTTCTACAACTTCCATCTGCCGAACGGAGAAGGATCCCCCTGCTGTTGGGATTCTACAGCAGGGAGAATCCAATGGCTATAAAAAATGCCAGGGGTGTAAAATTTTGAAAAGAGAAAGTAAAAGTGGGATTTGAAGGGTTGGATTTGAGGGACAACACCCCTGTTGTACAATCCCAACAGTAGGGGATCCAGGTCCCCACCGAAAAACCTGTTGAGGTTACACTTTGCAAAGATGAGGAAATAAGGCTCTTGACCTCCAGTTGTGAGAATGTAGCTACTTCCATGCTCTTGACTTTGAACTTAATTTAAATACGTACTCTTTCCTTCCACGAGTTGTTTTATGATTAGTATCTTCGAATTTGTTATTCTTTCTAGGATAAAGGTTATGAGGAGGCAAAGCCAATTATTGATGCACTGAAAAGCAAAGGAGTGACTAGGATTGGAGCTGCTGGTTTTTGCTGGGGTGGTAAGGTTTTCTTGTCCCTCTCTTTCCATATCTGTACATAGTTTGAAGTCTGTGCATCTCATCATGATGTTCCTTTATCCCTATTGAATGGTTAAATATGCTTGTAAGAGAAATACTTTCGATGAATGAAATTGAAGGCCAATCAGATGGTGCGGGACCGAAGCAGAATGAGAAGAGTGACAGCCAGATTCTCATTAAGATAGAGAATAGACTGAAGAGAGAAGATTGGAAAGTTGGATGAAGGGAAATATTTTATTCTTCTCATAAAGCAGGATTCTCTTCCACGATGTAGTTGGATGAAGAGCGTCTGTCTCAGCAAGTGCAATATGTTCATGCCCTTTCTAAAAACATCACCCCAAGGCCTCTTCAGTCTGTCTTTTTTTTCCTTCTTGTAAAATGATCTTCTAAAAGGTCCGTTTTGGGCCTTAGATTTTTGTAAATTGTCTCCGAAGCGAAACAGAGCTAATGCAAAAGAATAAGAGGAAATAATGCACGGGATAGGATAAGAGGAAAATGAATTCTTAAGGAGTTGCTTGCCAAAACCTGATCAGATTTATTAGGTATATGCTGGAGTCTGAACTAGCCAACAATGGAGTCTGAAGAAGTAGCTATGGTTAATTCGGGCTTGGACAATTTGGAAGTGCCTTTGTTGTTCGATGACTTGATGATAAGTTTGATGTCATTAACTGTCGAGTTTACATATTATTCCAGTTGACTTGTAAGATTCTTATGTGCTTACCAGCCAAGGTGGTGGTGCAACTGGGAATATCCGAGCATATTCAAGCCGCCGTGTTATTGCATCCATCCTTTGTTACGGTGGAAGAAATTAAAGGTACATCCCGGTACGAAGAACTGTACGAAAACCCTTGTTACTTTTTTTATCTGGGATTAACAGTTGCATTGTTAATTGTTGCAGCTGTGAAGGCACCTATTGCAATTCTCGGGGCTGAGATTGACCAAATTTCACCTCCTGCACTCTTGAAACAGTTCGAAGAGATCTTGGATGCTAGACCTGAAGTGAGATTGAACTTGACCCTTCAAAGTGTGGTTTTTGTGTTAATGGTGAATGAACTGTCGCAAATGCCTAAAGATTTCGACTCAAAGAAGAAATCACCATTTTATCATTATACCAGTGGCTGTCTAGATTTCTAAATGCTTTTCCCTTGTGAAGTGCCTCACTCCAAACTTCCAATTCAAGGCAATTCCGTCTTGCTAAGTCAACAAAAATATCTTATCAGGATCTTCCGTTAATGTGGCGAAGAGCCTTTCGCATTCTTTTTGGACCTTTTTTTATGTTTCAGTTTCATATTTCCATGTAAGTGTGTTACGTGGTCCCGTTGCATGAGCATGTCTGCAAGATTGGGTTACATAAGTTGACCTGTGTGTTACGTTGTCCCGTTGCATGAGCATGTCTGCAAGATTAGGTTACAGAAGTTGACCTGTGTGTCTAAATTTTTATTTGCAGGTTGATGGTTTTGTTAAGATCTTCCCTGGAGTCGCCCACGGATGGACCGTCAGGTACGACACTGAAGATGCAGCGGCTGTGAAGTCTGCTGAAGAGGCTCACCAGGACCTGCTTGGATGGTTTGCCAAGTATCTGAAGTGAAGCATTCAGTAGTTGGATGACACGGTTGAGTTTTGAATAATCCGTCATTGTGACGGTGCTAGTTTGGGTTGCTACTGTGAGAACATCTATTTGTGTAACATAAACATAAAATATTGTGCCAATAAATCCGCATATTGTAAGCTTTAGCTCTTTAGCGTTAGTTCTGCTCTTGTTTTCATTTCTTCGCTATTATTCTCGGCCCTTGTAAGAAGGGTTCGTTCGGGTAGTTGAATCTGCAATTACATCTTGTGGTTCAAGATAAAAGCCTGAGGCTACGCCTTGAATCGGTCCAAGGTTACCGTTCAGAACACGGACTAATCCTTGTAAGTTAAACTTATAGATAACCCAACGTTGCAATACAATTACAAAACTGAAGACATTTGAAGGCCCGAAGCTACTGAAACTTGAAGGAAACAGAAAACTTAATTAAAAGCTCGAGCACTGGATACGATATCTCTTTGACAACATCAATACATTTCTAGCCAAAAACCATCGATAGTGGAAAGAGCGTACTGCCCATTCTGTGCAGAGTTCATGGAGAAGGAAAACTGAAGGTAGCTCCGCCACCTACAACACTCTTTGTTTTACTCGCCTTCTATTGCTGCTTCCGACATGAATAACACACTCCCTTCCAAACTCATCACAGACAGATTGTTCGGGAACCTTAGCTGCATACTCAAGAAGCTCAGCGACCACAGATGGGCAACTTTCTTTCAGGTACTGAAATCCTTCAGTTTGCATGACAGCTACAGAACACAAGGGAAAAATAGGCATTATAAACTGCTGAACTATGGACTATCATATGTGCACCTAGAGCAAGCAAAAGGTATGCATATCAGCATTTTACTTCAAGGAACTTCAGGTGAAAAACAAAACGACCACCATTTCAAGGGCTACGATGTTCTCAGGGGACAAACTTTGTCTAGTCTTATCCATTTTCTTTGAGTAGATTTGACCTTGACTAGGGTCGTAAATTTAATTTAATTTGAAAGAAAATGCAAGAATGATCCTTAAAGCACTTCCATCGGAATATTTCCGTGTTTTGGTGGATTTTCTTGCCTTTTTTGCTCAACCCTACCTGCAACAAATACTACTCACCAAGCAGAATTCTACCATTCAAAGACAAATCTCAATGACATTCTTCAACGAGTCAAAACAACCACCACTAGTCGAAATATTTAGGAAACGTGAAGCTCACCTCTCAGATTTTCACGTGAAGCTATGAATCTGAGGCATACGGTTTTCAGTTTGAAGCAATGGTGTTGTTCAGCCAAAGCTAGAGTTGCTACAACTGTGTCTACGGCAACATCCTCAGCAAGCTGAGCCTCACATAGACGCCTCAGCCTATCAAGCCCATAGCGGTCTGCAGCCACCATCAGATGCTGAGCCACTAATGTAGCAGCCCCTTTTGTACATAGACCAGAGAGATCTTGCATATCTGGAAGGGTGTCCCAATATATAAACTGCAGCAAAGCCTGAAAATAATTAAATCATAAGAGTACAAGATCGAGTCAGCAAGATTAACGAATTCATCATGATGCCACCATTCAACAAATATCCTAAACCTACAAATTTTTTTTATCAGATTAGGACATCAAAAACCGGAAACGGGGAGAACAGATTAAGACCTTGAAAACAGGAGCTTTCATATCTTCAACCTTTATACACTGCATGTTGCTCTCCTTCATTGGACCAAAGAGCTGAGCTCTAAACACAGGGGATCGTGCCGCAAGAACCAACTTGTGCGCAGAAAAGACTTGATCATCTACTTCAAAATTTACATCTGTACTCTCTTTGCTCTCCAATAGTAGTCCAAACTGTTGACCCATATTTGAAGGTGGCACTGGTATGGCGTTCAGTCTAGATGCCTCTCTATGCGTCTTTACAACACCAACTGTGCATCGTATGAGAAGGCAATCACCCTTAAGGAAATTAGAAGCCTCCAAATCTTTCCTCCTGATAAATTTTTTGTAACCCCTGGAACAAGCCGTAACTGTTTTCTGATCAATGAATAGAACACAGTAACGAGAAAGTCTCAACCACTAGAGGAACAGATCACTGATGATAACAAAAGAAAGCATTCATATCATCAAAGTTTTGTCAAAATAGAGAAGGAACAACAATACAATCTATAAAATGGCAACTATGAAGATTGAATTTGAGTTTCCCCTTCTTTTCAATCTTCCTAGGTACCAAGTTCCTTCAATCCTTATTGAGAAAACTTAGCATGTAGCACCTGACAAGATACATTATGCAGACATTCAGGCTGGACCAATCAGGGGAACATCCTCCAGGAGAGGAAGCTTTAAATCCTAGCTGCCTTCTGCATTCCCTCAGGAAATAATTCTCCAAATTGATTTTGGCACTGTCGTAATTTCTGGAAGCGAGGACTTGAATGGCGGCTGAAGTGTGATTTTGTTTTAAGAAGAGTAGTACGAGGGATCATATCAGCACAGAACATCAACAACAGTAAGACCTCCTCAATCCCACACCATTGCTACAATAATTTACTTTCACAACACTAAAATTCAAATCAAACTAAGAAACTCCACTGCCACACCTAAGTTTACAAATAGACCAAAACATCACAAAACATCCAAAACACTCTTTCCCTTATTCCCCCTCATCAATCAAAGCTTATTCGACACGATCTACATGAAAGAAAGAAACCACGTGCATATAATAAAACTGTATTACTCCACTCATTATAAATTAGTTCTAGTTAGTTCTAGGAGCACATTTTCGCCCTCCCCAGACCTTGTCCATTACCGGGATTAATTGGGTGGTTGTTGTTGTTAGTTCTAGGAGTGAATCCAACTTTCGACAAGATAATAGACCACATGCCCACACATGTCGGACTAACCGTCACACGGGCTCATGGGCTCACTGTCGGACTAACCGTCACACGAGCTCATTGTCACAACACCACCTAGAAAAGAATCCACGTTTCAACATGATAAACTCCACACACCCACACATGCCGGACTAACCGTCACACGAGCTCACTGACCTAACTCCAACGACACCATTCAATCACATTATACAAACACAAGCCGAACCAAACCCAAACCGAAGAACATGAAGCTTATTTCCCTCACATACCACATGCTCCCGGGACACCGAAGCGTATGCGGCCCCTCCTCCGGCAACTCATCAAAATGACTCTGCACCTTATGCTTCCCATTCCCACTCTGATCCACCAACACGATCTCAAACAACGCCCTCACATCAACCCCTTCCCCCACCAAACCTATAAACACCGATACATAAGTCGACTCATTCCCACCACCACCATCAACACCGTTACCATAATTCTTCCCGTCGGGGTAGAAGTACACGGCCCACGAGTACCCCCCGACGATGAAGGTGTCGGAGATTATGCAGCGGCCGATTCCGATACCTTTAGAGAGCGAGTAGCCGGTGATTTTGAACTCGTGGATTCCGGTGATGGTTTCGGTGATGGCGATCGAGGTCGATGGAGCGGGATTCATGGAGGGGATTAGGGTTCTGGTTAGGGTTTTGGGGGTGAATTGGCGGTGAATTACGGGAGAGGTGAGATTAGGGTTTCGAGGTCTGGAGAGGGCGGACAAGTTGAGGGAGGAGAGGAATGTTGTGTTGTGTTGCTTGGCTAGAAATGTTGTGAATTGTTTATTGTGTTTCGCTAGAAATGCATCGATTGTGATGGAGAGCAACTAAAAAAACAATTTTACGTTTTAACATGAAATAAGCAACATAACGCAGTCTCTTGACTTAGGATCCGTTTGATTAAGTTGATAGAAATATTTCTTCTCTTTTTTTTAAAAAAAGTGTTTATAGATGTTTATAGTTGATATTAATGAATTGTACTCTCTCCGTTTCATAATAGTTATTATCATTTGATCCGACACGAAAATTTATGTGTATATTCAATTTTTGTAAAATTTAATGAAAAAAGAATATTTTTTAGCGATAATAAGGTTGTTGTGAGAAGAGATACTACGTGTGTGATTTTTTTAAGATTAAACATTAATTAAAAGAAAAAATTTACAAATAAATTGGGACAGTAAAAAAAAAGTGTTGTTTGATTACAAATAAAATTTTCAAAGTTGGCATCCTGAAGCTGGTTCTTCATGATTTAAAGGATTAACAACCTTTTTGGCTCCAAATGTCGTGCCAAGATATCACTAGGTACTATCTCGGGGTTTGTTTTTGTCGAACTACATTATTTGTCATCTATACTTCTCGCCTTAAAATCGTAGTTGTCAACATTGTCATTGACATCATCTTCTTGATGCCATTTGAGTGCGAGTAATTCCATCGTGTATACTTGTCTCTTGAGAAGGGATGATTGCAATGAATATAGTGTGAGCTGTGTAATCAAATTATAAAAAAATTAGCCTGAAATAAAACTAACATTGTATATTAAAACAATGCGTCTTATTTCAAAAAAACCATATAATTCTACAGATTGCGTCTTCATCAAATGAAATAGTACGCCACAAAAAAAATATAGATAAATTCAGCGCGTCTTCATCAAAACAAACAATGTAACAGTATCAAGAGCGCCTTGTCATTAACAAAATGTGCATCTCATTCATGTTTCGAGAGTACAAAACAATGCGCCATAATAAAATAGTGATAATTAACATTCTTTGTAATATATTATGAATTAGTATGATATCGAAGAATGAATTTAGGGTTCGAACACATAACAAACTTGGGGTTTGAGCACGGCATATGGATTTTAGTTAAAAAGGCACTCTATTTTTCGATTATTAATTATTTGTATATAGAAAATGTCGAATTGTATTGATATAATTGATGCATTTGTTGATGTATATATCAATTGAATTCAGCATTTTTTTTATCATATTGAAAAAACAAACCCTATATTATAAATTTCACATGTTTCGTATGGATTTGATGATGAATTCAATACGTCTCTTAAATTTGTTACAATGAATCGAAGTTAATTCTTAATTTGAGTTTGGATTTGGCAGCGAATTTGAGTATATTGTTAAGTGTCGCTTTGGAAGTGGAATGCATTCGCTTACTACGTCATGATTGTTTGTTGTGATTATGTTTTGTTAGTAGTGGATTGTTTGCGGTTTTATTTGAGATAACGAAAAGTTGTACCTGATGGAAATTATTTTTTCAGTTTATACCTTTTTGGAATTTTTGTTATTTTGTATTTTTTGAGATTTTTTTCCTTTAGTTTTTCCACTAGAATATAACTAGTTTCAAATTGATTATGAGTTTAAATAGAAAATTTGCTTAAAGCGAACGTTAAAAAAAAGTCAAACACCCTTGCCAATATTATAAAATGTTGTCAAATTGATTTTGAACATCTTCAAACTTAGGTAGACAAGAGTCTTGCTGTAGCTACATTTACATAATCTAATGACATTGAGAAGAATCATCAAGGTTTGATACTTAACAAAGTTATTTATTTAGGTTAAATCATTTTATTTCTGTAAAGATGAAGAGAATATATATATCATTGTTATATATCCAAACCTACCAACAACAATGAATATTTTTGTTAAAATAATGCTTTCTCATATACATATATATATATATATATATATAAGCTTTCTCCAATCTATTCGAATTGCAACTGTTTTTTTTTTTTTTTTGCACTTGTTGAGTTAAATTTTGATCCGTATCACACGACAATCAAACCCTTTTTTTTCTCACAAATCTTGCGTGTTACAGGACGATCAATTATAGTTTAACTCATATATTTTTAAACAAATACATGTTACATTACAATCAAATATAATTTAATAATAAATCAAATTTTTACAAATGTATACTTAATAATAAAATATATAATAATCTTGTACTCCCTCCGTTCCATAATATAACCTCTAGTTTAACTCGACATACAAATTTATGTGTGTTGAATTTTTGTGCGATTTGATGAAAAAAAAATATTTTTTAAGTGATTGTGGAGTTTACAGTAGTAATTGTAAGGAGATAGCGAATGCATTGTAACAAATGATGTTTTGTTTTGATGTTTTTCATGTGAAACGGTTATTAAATATGATATGTTGGCTATATTTTGAAACGATCCGAATAAAAAATATGATCTACAATATAGGACAGATGGAGTAATTCAAATGAAACAACGAGTAACACACATGAGAGCAAGTCCAATGCACCGTGCAAATTAGTTGTGAAGGTCATGATGTAGCTTGCTGAGAGATTAGAGGGGGATAAATAGTTTATCTTTCTAATCTTACCGTAAGACTAACAAAAGTTAATTACAGTAGAGTTGTTTTTATTTTATTTGAGTAATGCGGAATTTTAGTGCAGTAACGTTGGTTTTTTTTTTACCTTTATTATTGGTTGAAGTTGATTAACAGTAGTTAAAGATACTGAAAGCAGTAAGGTAAAAATAGGAAGGTTTATATAGTGATTAGAGTATATACTTAAAATACATCTATATCGTTTACTCCACTCGTCCCTTTATTATCAGTGTGATAAATTAAGAGGACAGCACTACATGTGATTGTTTTACGCTCATAATCAATCTGTCACTTTACAATATGTAAACGACAATACAAATCGATTATAAGATTTTCCTTCGCCTCAATAGAACTCGAAACAGACTCTTGAAATTGTTTGTCTAACATTAGTGCTATTCAACTTTACTTTCCGTAATTGGCTCAGATCTTCACCTATCAACTTATTTCTCATTTCATTTGAAGCCTTACTACACTTATCTTTCAAAATAAAAGAGATTCAGTAATTCAAAAGGTCGTGAAATCTTGGGTATTGTCTATATATTTATAGGCAATCCTAAATTTCTAGTTATTGTTAAAGTGATCCTTTCTTGAAAACGCCATTTTAATGTCATCCTGAGATCATATTTACAAATACGTGACCTCTGATATTGGTGCAAAAAAGTACGCTGACACAACGCTAATAAGACAACCCGTGAACTTTGATTTCTTCTAAAACCTTCTGTATAACTCAGTCTTGTTGCTCCTCAACCTTACTGCAGTAACCTTATAGAAACAATTTAAGGTTCATCTTTCCTTCATCTGGACCTTTCTGTTGAACTCAGGTTTAATGTCCTTCAGTCTTAGTATAGTAACCTTCTTCAACGAGAAGCAATCCAGGATCAATCATTTCTTATTGTAGAAACACAAATGTCCAAGCTTTATTGTTCCTTTACTCATGAGCTCAATGATGTCAGCCTTACTGCATTTCTTTGAACCAGCCTTATTGCGTTCCGTCCTGAGACAGGCTTGTTGCATTTCTCTTTGAACCATCTTTATTACGCATCCATTGCAAGTTCACTTTTCAAACAGATCGATTTCACCCTTTATACATATTACGACATTATAAGTCTAGGGACTCAACAAGTTATTATAGCTAAAATTTAGCAATAGCTCCAGAAAAACTCAATCCAACGGATGGTTTTTTCATTGTCAAAATTTGGCTTTTGTCAAATTGATTGTCATATTTGACCTTGAAACTAACATTTGCTATTTCGAACAATTCAACAAATTAGGAGTGAGACCCACAAAATCGACAAGCATACGTGGCATCGTTCTAACCATTGATCTATCCAAAATGCTACTATAATATATGACATGATATCATTGGAGGAGCATTTCTATATTTTAACAAATTTTAACTATTTATTTTCAAAATGACTATTCCTATGAAAAAATGACACAATCCAATGGACTTGCTATGATATATTTCTTCCGTTTCAAATAAATTATGACACATTATTAAAACTGAACATCCCGCATAAATTATAACATTTTTATTTTTTGACAATTTTAAAATATCAAATTATCCAAATTATTCATATTTTATATCACATCATCCTATTTGTCATTAGTTTATCTCTCTATATGCACTCATAATTTTTTTTCATTCACTTACAAGCATATAAATAAAATATTATATTATCTATATATTTTTTAATAATCATAACAAATCAATATATCATTGGATAATAGTGAATAGTACTTTGGTAAGAGGAGTAGGGAGTAGTACTATGCCAGTCATTTGGTGCCCACGAGATAGGTAGTTTTCCCCGCTCGCAAAGCCTCGGAACTCACGACGGTCTCCAACACCACCCCTCAACTTCCCCCTCAACCGCTCTCCAAAACCCCTTTTAACCACCATATCACCACCCTAACAATGATCACACACTCCACAATCTCTCACTGTCATGGCCCTCTACACCCTTGTCTCCCTCTTCCTCTCACTCTTCCCCCTCTGCACCACCCCCGTGGACCCCACCGCCCAATCCCCGCTCTTCGCTTTCAGTTTTCTCAACGACATCAACACATTCCTCGCCGGCGACACCGCCACGATCAACGTCAAAGTGCTCGGGGACTTTTCACCCGGACATCGGGGTTTCGTGCCGGTGGTGAGTGTGAACGGGAAGGAAGGGAACAGCACGTATGTGATTGATATGGGGTTTGAGTTCGGGGAGGATGCTGTGGGGAACTGGAGGATAAAGTTTGTGGTGGTGACGGTTGGGGTGTTTAATGTGGAGATTAGGGAGGATGGGTTTGGAGTCATGGATTCCTCGTTGCATTATTGCGTCAATGCAGGTGGGGTTTTGGTCTGCTGGGTTTGATTTGCAGTGGTAGTGTTATGTTTTGTGAATTGAGAGAAATAGAACAAACAGTCGCATATATGTAAAACGAGCGAGTTATCAGTGAAATGACGTCGAGTAATTGTAATTGGATTGGAAGTAAAGAGGAGGAATGTCAATGACAATCATTTTTATGGAATAACGGATGGTGTGGATTGGATAGATAGATAAACTTATGGATAAAAGAGAGAGTTTATTGCAGATTGTGTCAGTTCCTAACATTCTTGGTTGGGTTTGGTGAATGTGTGACATGTCACACGGTACTTTAGGATTAGCCAATATGATGATCCATTAATGAGCAAGCTATTCCCTGGTTCCGAATTCCAATTATACATTCAAGACTACGTCAAAACTTATGTCATGATGATCAACTGAATAAGATTGGAGCAATTTTATTGTTGTTGTTGTTGTGCATTACATCTTGTTCTGCTAAAGTGAACAAGTGGAATGTTGTTTCTTGTCCATGCAGGGCCTATGCACCCAGCTGTATCAGTTGTTTCATGGATGGACTCCGTGAACGAGTTTGAAGCAGGGACAAGGGCTATGATTCTGATACTACCGAAGGATGCATATGCGAATAATGTTCCTTCTACGAACATAGAGCTTAACTCATATGGATTTTCCGTTTCTGCAACTTTTGCTAATGGGTCTGCTGCAAGTGTGCTCACTGTCACCAACTTGGGTTGGAATGAGTTTGGCTATCTGAGGGTTGATTTTATTGTAGCCACGGCCGGTGACCTGTTGTTGCATGTAGAAAGGGAGAATCTGACTCTTAGAGGATCACCATTGCCATACAAAGTGAAGCCGGGTATACCTTTTCATCTATAAATTATATGTGATAAAATATCTGAAGACGGCATATCGAGATGTTTATATCATTGAGAAGTTTTATCAACTGTTCTCATGTAGCTGAAAGCGTTCTCAACTTTGTTTACAACCACCAACGAGCGTTTTTTGTGGCTCTTTCACGATGTTAAGTAACTTAACATCGTGAAAGTTCTCCAAGTGCTTTCTTTTCTGCTTGTTCTCAGTGTCGTTATTTTGCTCATGGAGAAAATTTTGATGCCTTTATTTTAATGTTATTTAAAATTTTATTTGCAAATCCTGTTCTCCTGATGCATTGAGCTGATTGTGCACAGGGTCACTTGATATTACTAGGTGCGTGGCAAATTGGAGATATGGAACAAATTCACTTCAACTATTTTCGAAGGCGGAAATTCTTATTTATCAGCGAGATCAATTCAAAAACCTTGTTCCAGGGTTGTATCCATTTGATGCTGATATATTTGAGCAAGGGACAAATTTGTCAATACCTATAGCAGATTTGTTGTTTAGAGAGATTTCTCCGGGAATCCAACTGCTTTCCTTCACGACAACAGAAACCGGGAACTTCCTTCTTGTTATATATGATACAAAGCACAACAGAAGCATCTCCGACATGCCATATGATTTTACTGTATTTGTAGGTATGCTCTGCAGAAACCGGATTCCCTTTTTGTTAACTCCATTTTGTTACCTATTTATGTCCTTTTTGGTCATGCTTTTTATGTTTTAGTTTGACTAGGTTATTGTGATGCGATATACAGCATCGTGAATGGTTCTGGCTTGAATGAGTCTACCGCTGGCGAAGAAGTGAAGTTCTCGGTTTATCTCAAGGATACATACCAGTATCCCTCCCCCGTCGAGTTAGGAAAGCTTCAAGTTCAGATTGTGCATAATCTAGATTCTTATTTCGTGTTGCCGGCCATATCTCCTATCAAAACGATTAATGGTACAGGAACTTCCCTATTTTTTTTTTCTTTTTTTTTTTTGCTTGTGATAAAGTAATCTATCAATGGTTGTTGAACAACGAAGTCATGGGCACAGTTTAATGCAGGGACCAACATCCCTTTGGAGCAAAGCGATTATGGACCCAATAGTGCAGGATTTGAGCTTGCACCATCTGTCAAAGATAATACCACTGTAAGAAGTTCATCCATGTTCTATTTTGAAAATCCTTTTGATTTGCCTGCTGATATGGCAGATATCTATGATCTACTGACATCTCCCTGCAGTCAGCAGGGAGCTCAAAAGTCATGGCTTATGCCTATGAAGTTGCATTTACCCCAGAAAAGAGTGGAGCTTATGATGTCTTTGTTTCGTGTGGGAATATCGTACTAAATGGTGGTTTTCCATTCAAAAAAGAAGTACGATCAGGTGCATATGGGATTTCTTAGAAGTTCCCTCCTCATTCATTTTATTTATCCCACCTGATTAGTAGATTTGAGAATAACAATGGTCGTATCTACCTGCTGCCAAGAAAAAGTTATTTGTTTCTCAAGCTGCTTCTTTATAGCTATAACGTGGTGCAGGGCAGCAGATATATTTAGAAATATTTGCAGAAGTATATGAATTGCTATAACTCTATTTGCAAAAGTTTTATCCAGTTCGTTCTTCTAAAATTAGAGTCGCCTATTGAGCCAGAAGACATGCATATAGATTAAAATTTATGAGCAAATAGTTCAAATGTAATCATGCAAATTTTAATGCTGCAGGTGTGGTGAATACATCACTGTCTGGCATTATGAAATATGCACCCAAAATACAGAAGCAGATGAAGAATGAAATTGTTCTCCAGCTCATGGATTCATTTCACAATCCAGTAACTTCGCAGCAGGCAAAGCTGGAACTAGAGATAGGTTCCATGAACAATTCTGGTTTTATCAGTTGGACGTTTCTGGACAATAATGATGGGTCATATGTTGGCCAATATCTTCTCAAGGATGTAGGCACCTATGAGATATGTGCGTCATTCGATGGATATCGTTTTCTACCTTGTCCATTTGGTGTCAATGCATACAGCAGTAAGTGTGTTATTTAGATGAGGCTACAATGATCTATGCATTGATATGAACATCTTCTGCTGAACAATCTGACTTCGATAGTACTGATCTCATGTTTATGTGCTTAGGTATTTATTGCCAATTTTACAAACTTTTTCAGGTGAATACTTTCCCAAGGTTTGTGATGATGCAGTATCTGTTTGGGAGGACGAATCAGTTACTTTTGATGCTCTTGCAAACGATTACTTTGCAGGTGGAAACGCAACAATCACTCTATTATCCCAAGTAAGATATTGAAATAATTTTGAGCTTTGTTGGATCATTTCAGCTCTTAAACTATGTGGAGAAGTGAAGGGGGTTTGCACTGGCTTGCCGATTCTCTGTTTATGCCTATTCTGGTATTAGTTGATTTTATTTACTAAGGTTGCTTGGTAACATTGACCAACTATCAAAAGCTGATTACTTCAAGTTTTGCCAATTTCATTCTACCAGAAGACAATATTTAAGTTGTTCAGCCATTTTCTCTGGCATCGTATAATTTCAGCTCATGCTATGACATTTTTATTTATGCCTCTTTCCGAGAATTTTAAATGATAGATTGATCAACATAATCTTGCAAATTCTTGCAGCCACATCATGGTTCACTCTTGCAGATGCAAATGTTATTCAGATATACGCCCTTTAAAGGTGTCTATGGAAATGATTCTTTCTCATACACAATTACGGACATAAATGGGAATGCTGCTGTCGCTTCTGTCAATATCTCAATACTTGGCACTCCTCCTCAATTTGTTTCATTTCCCACTGTGTTACAAGCCTTTGAAGATATGGTTAGTCCCAAATTTGGGTAAGGTTCCATCTTCTTTTTCTTTCTTGACCGGATTTATTTTCGCAGGTTTTACTTATTGTTTCCATTCTCGGATTGCAGTGAGTTCTCTGGTTTTGAGATAACATATCCAGACTTGATGGAGAACATCAGTTTAACTTTGAGTGCACAATATGGGAACATTACTCTCTCCCCTATGTTGATGCAATTCCCACTTTCAGTTTGGAGCGCATCTTCTGTAACTGAAGATTTTGTGGGCGGCACACAGAGCTTGACCTTAGCTGGCCATGTTGAAGCAATCAATACTGCTGTTCTGTCAATTCAGTATATTGGGTACTTCCTAATCCTCGTAAACCTGCATTTTGTTCTCTTAATCATTTTTATGTACTGCTACTATCCTTAATGATGTCATATTCCTGATAATTTAAATGCTGACTATTAAAATAAGTATTTTGGTTTTAGTTGACCCATGTGGATTGTAATTCCCCCAAGCTGATTCGTGTCTTCGCAACTATTTTCGCAGCTAATCTGATTCAGTTTTGTCTCATTGGCAGGAATGAGAATTTCTGTGGCGATGATACAATCAAAATCTCCGCGAGGAATAACAATGGAGTGAATGATTTGAATATTACTGTTGTTGTGCTACCTGTCAATGATCCTCCATTCATTAACACTCCTGAATACATTGTTTTGGACGAGAAAGACCACTGGAATGGAACACTTATATATGACCACGAGAGGGACAAGTTCGAGTTCCTAATTGGAGATCCTGATTTCGCCAACTTCCAAGGTATGTGAATTTTGCCACGGCCCCTTTGCATTGTGACATCAAAATTCGATATCTCCTGGTTTTCTAATGCAGGTGAGAAGTCTCAATTTCTGGTTTCGTGTTCTGTGGAAGTGGCCTCTGGCTTCTTGGAGGCAAGCCTCCCGGCAGAGCTAATAAATACTACAGAAATCAAGCTGAAATATACTCACCAGTGGCAGCCCCTACAAACATTTGTTACAATATCTAAGCATTTCGTGGTCAGGGCAAAAGGGCTGAGATTTGACGGCACCATCAATGACTGCAACTCTATCATTCAGCAGCTAAAATATCATGTATGCCATCAGCAAAATTTTCTGCACTTGATCAAAACTTTTGAGAATCTTAACTTTTTATCTGCAACAATTAAGTTCTAGACATATTATGTCCTTGATTTGCCTTGTTTTTTCCTTTTCTTTTTTCACTTTAGAAATACTCCTTTGGCAACCTACCTTCGCATTTGTAAATATATTTTTACTTCACGATGTTTTCTGCCTGATCTTTGAGGTCTTGATGCAGGCTGGGGAAGATTATGGTACTGTGCTCACAGTAACAGTGAATGACATGGGAAACTATGGATGTTATCCAGATTGTTCAGGAAATATGTCGAAACCTCTTTATGTAGAGGCTCATACCAATCTTATCAGAAGGAGGCCTATAAGCTCCAAGGCATCGCAGGGTATGTTTCAGCTGCAAGCATACTTGTGATTTCGCACGGCTTGCTGCTTTGTGCTTTATTCCATTGCTTTACGTTTGCATGCATTTAGTTGAGGAAGTACGTTTTAAGTCGAGATTTTGGAAATTCAGTCAAGCATGATTTCAAGGAATACAAGTACCATATCTTCATTGGTGCTGAAATATAGTAAAAACTCTCTGCACGTATAGACACTAACATGAAAATGAGCATGCACACTCACAGATGAACTCCGGCAACAATTTACACATGGACATGCATGCATATGTGGAATACATCATGGAAGAGAAATCTCAAGTGCTATGTTTTTGCTTATGATCTTCTTTTCCAGTGTTAGGCACAGCGATCATTGTCGAGTTTATCATGGTCCTCTCCCTTGGAGTAGCACTATTATTCTACACCTGCAAGTGTGCTATTTCTCTGGTAAATGAACGAAGCAGAGGGGTTAGAAAGAATACCACACCTAGCATACGAACTTCCGAGGAACATACCGTGAGCCTCCTTTTTCCTACTGAATTTGTGACTTGGAACGTTCAGTGATATGTTATTGATTGGGAATTATAACCAGTATTGTTTCTGCAGCCACGGAATCAATCAAGGGAGAGAACGTATTGGAAGAATGTGCGAGACTTTTCTCGGATTTCTGGAGATCAGATGCAGGAGGCTTCGGCAACATCTGGAGGTCTGATGCAGGAGGCTTCCGCAAAAAACTTTGTTGGATCGCTTTCTATTGAAAAGAGACAAATAGGAACGACAGAATGTATGGTACTCGTCATGTTGCACATAGTCTTCCTCGTCATGTTTTAAGATGTTTCTGAAGATAAATTTACAATTGCTCAGTGTTTTCCACCTTCGAAGTAGCGCTCGATGCTCGATACGAAGTGCCATATGATATCTTTTCCACATCGACAAAACATTTTAAATCTCCAATCCATTAACTAGTACAAAAACCACTAATTCCCTTTTACAATGATACCTCTAAGCAATGAGAAGGTATAGAAGAAGTTCACACCTTGTACAGTGAACTTTTCAGACTCCGATATACAAAACTATTCATTCCCTTCTGGTCCATAGTTAAACGATAAGAGGAAATAATTTGTCAAAACTGATGACACCATATGACCGTAAGTGCAGATGCAGAGAATAATAAGCAGCTAAGTCATATGCACCTAACTATTTTCAAACTTCAATGAACACCTTGCGAGATGCATTCCCAGAAGTCAATGGCAACAAAATCAAGATTTTGTCTTTCTGATGATTACATGATGGTTTTACATTCTATAGACTAAATACACCAGGTAAGAACACCACAACAACTTTCTACACGATCTAATACCACGGTTACAGAAAACTAGAGTTCCTAACTCAGGTCATGGCATCAGAAATTCCCGACCTGTTTGCTGGGATTAAGGGAAGGGCATGCATCACGATACCCTTTGTTTCACCCGTCTTCTGTTGACATCACTGCCATCAGATGCTATGCCGTATCCAAACCGCGAACTGAAGATGGAATGCTCACCTGTTGCTGCTACATATTGCAGAAGGTCAGACAGAACTGAAGGGCAACTTTCTTTCAAGTACTCGAATCCCTCGGTTTGCATCACAGCTGAAACCACAAAAAACGACAGTTACCAGCCTACTGACCAGGTTGAGTCAAAATTCAAGCAAAGCGGAAAAAATCACATATTTGTTGGCTCCAAAGAAAATCATAAGAGATAGGTGAGGATACATCAGATGATTGGAGGTCATGTTTTTTTGCAGCGACACAGAAGATCATAGAAGAAAAGAGAAAACCTTAAAGCTGAGACAAGCAAGCACTAATATCTAGTTTGTTCAAGGGAATTGTACTTTCAAACATGAATTTGGAAAAGGAAAGAAAAAGTAAGATGAAAACCTAAACCCAATATCCTCAAAGACGACCACTACGTGTCCCGAGACTCACGTTCCAAGCATGGGCTACAAAGAAACCAATAGGTATACAGAACCTACAAGACAACAGCGACTTCAAACTTCAACAGGAATATAACTTCAACGCAGGCAAAGGCCAGAAGAGATCAAGAGACAAATTGAAAAAATATAAATTTGTCATTGTGAATTACCCCTAGTGCTATAAATACAAGACAGATAGCACTGGGAGAAAAGATTGTGGAATGCCATTTAAAGATGTTGTAAAAATTAATTTGACTTACCTCTTAGATTTTCACGCGAGGCTATGAACTTCAGGCACACAGCCTTCAACTGGAGACAGTTATGATGCTCAGTCAACGCCAAAGTGGTAGCTGCAGTGTTTATGGCAACATCTTCACATAGCTTAGCCTCGCACACTAGTCTTAGCCGGTCAAGTCCATATCTGTCTGCGGCAACAAGCAAGTGCTGAGCCATCACAGTTGCAGCCCCTTTTGAGTTCACACCAGATACCTCCTCCATATCAGGCAATTCATCCCAGTAGATGAAGTGCAGCAATGCCTGCAAATTATTCCAACAAGGCATTCACTAACTAGGAAAAATAAGCGAACTCCTCCAGAAAGCAACAATGGATAGTGATCCCTGGTATTTTATTCTTTCTAAACCAAAACAGTACAACAAAATAAATCCAAAGCATGTGAAATCAAATGGATTCATTGGGTGTGCAGCCTTCATCTTGCATCCGTAAATATTCAGAAACTTAAGGTGACTATACAATCAACCTAACGCAATTGCAACATTTTCAAGCATTATCCCTGTCATCATCTCTAACAAAGCAAAAGCTAGACCAGAAAATGAAACACATAGTCGTACAGAGCGAAAGGAAGCAGTAGCAAGAAAAAGAAGTATCAGCATTGCTAATGCACTCAAGGAAATGCCTCCAAAGCATCAGACTGATTAATATATGCAGGAATGAATGAAAATATCAGAAAAAAATTGAAATCCCAGAAAGACATGATCACCTTGAAAACAGGAGCTTCCATGTCTTCAACGTTTATGCAGACCGTTTTCTTCTCTTTCATTGGACCAAAAAGTTGTGCCCGAAATACAGGTGAGCGAGCTGCAAGTACTAGCCTGTGTGCAGCAAAGACCTCTCCATCAACTTCAAAACTAACATCAGTTCCTTCTTGACTAGCAAGAAGCTGCCCAATATCTTGACCCATATTAGATGGCGGAACTGGAATAGTGTACAGCTTAGGTCCCTTTGTCTGTGGCTTCACAACACCAACTTTGCATTCTATTAGAAGGCAGTCATCTTTCAGGTAGTCAGACGCTTCTAGCATACTTCTCTTGAAGAAGCGTTTATATCCCCTGAGATTCAAGAAATATTAAGAAAAAAACCTTCAGTACACTACGTTTCAAAAGCTCGTATAGATTGAAATACATCCCTCCCATCCAAATGTTAAGCATCCTCAGCAAACTGAGAGTGTAGTACCCCAATGAGTATGAACAATAAATTCATTTGAGCTTCTGCAAAGGTTTTAAAAGAAACAAATGGATCACTCTAACCGTCAGACGTCATATCGTGAGTCTTTTACAGATACAAAAGGTTTAAGCTCCAATCAGAAGTTTCATATCTACAATGGCTGAACAGCACAAGTGATCCATCTTCATTGGCAAAATAAGAAGAAAGCGCTCACCCACTGCCCCCATTTATCCAACCAACTTAAACACTATATTAACATGGCACTAAGTCGCCACAAACATTATACAACATACAAAAGAATGGCATCATCGTATCCATGTAACCGACCCCAATTACCGAGATAAAGAATTGGTTCTTGCATTAACAGAAAGACACACTATCATATACAATGTAATACTGCAAATGCACAATAGAAATCAGTAGTAGAACACGGGAAAGACTAATTACCACATGCTACCGCGATACTTCAACGAATAAGGCCCGCTCTCGAGCGCCCGCTCAAAGTGGCTATGCACCTTATGCCTCTCATTCCCACTCTGATCCAACATCTTCAACTCAAACAACGCCCTCACATCCGTCCCATCGCTTGCCAACGCGATGAACAACGACACATACGCCGCATTATCCTCGGGACTCTTCCCATCCGGATAAAAGTAAATCGCCCACGAATACCCACCAACATTGAACACCTCAGACGTTATATACCTCCCAATCCCAGTCCCCTTCGACAGAAAATACCCAGAAATCACAAATCTATGAGTCCCCGTCACGGGTTCCGTCCTCGACGTCGATGTCGTCGAAGGGAGAACGATCGATGACGGACTGGGAACAGTGGGCAACACCTTGGGGGTCAATTTCGAAAGTCCTGAGCAGTTTCCGTGAATACCCATGATTCAGAGATCGAATCCAGGTGATGGGTGTGGCAGATCGGGGAAATTAGGGTTAGTGTTTGGTGGGGGTGTTCGAATTGGGATCGAAATCGGGAATATGGGTTTTGGAATTGGGGTGCGAATTTTGATGGGTTTGAGGGAAAATTAGGGTTTGGGGTGAGATTGTGGTGGGATTTGAGGGAGGGTTTGGTGGTGGTTGATGAAGATGGGATGAGATTCGGGGATGATGGATGAATGTGAGAGGAGAAGATGACGATGAACTGATGATAATAGTAAAGGTGTTGGATGGGAATTTGTGATAAGTTGATTGAGTTTTCATGTGCGTCAGGTGAGTGTGATTGGATAATAATAATATGAGGTTGGTTCAACCAATCTATGCCCAAAGCTCTCTTGGTCTTGGGATATGATAATAAAAGTTCTGTATCCTATCGTGCTGATCACAAATTTTATTCGAAAAAAAGGAAAAGATTTGTGACATAAAAAATAACTTTATTGATAATTAGATTATTAATTTTATGTATTAAGATTTTAAGGATTGAAATTAAAATTGATTCATTTTCTAATTAATGTAAAAAGATGTTTTAATTTTGATCTCAATTGTTAATTTTCAAATCTAACAATTTAACCACAAATAAGTTTATTGAAAAAAAAATGTGTTATGATATATGCGTCTAGTGAAAAATAAATGATTAACATTAAATAATAAAAAATAAATGATTAAGATTAATAAATAACATTCTAATTATTTTAATTTCAATCATTTATTTTTTATTAAATATACGTATGTCATGACACAAACTCTCTAAATCCTAAATTTATTTATGATTAGCCACAAATCCAGTAAATTCATTTTATTATTTCTTTCTTTCAATTAAAATTACAATACACACAATTCGAGGTGAACTTTGACCCGTCTCGCGAACGATCAAATGATATTTATTTTTATCAATTTTTAATAAAAAAAACTAATGATAATTCTTGTTGCGCATTATAATCTGAGATAAAGAAAATTTTATTTTTAAATCGTCTAATGATAAAACGAAGATAATCAAAATATGTATGAAATAATATCAAAAATCAAAGTGTTTTAATTTCATGGAACAAAAAAAGTACAAGAAGATAATTATCTGTATGTGCCATGGTGATTTTTATCTCTATACTTGAATCAGTTTTCAAGATTAAATTGTTACATGAAGATCGTGTTTTGCTACACAAATATGATTACGGAGAATTGTGGCTACAGTCACAGCAACCAAAGGGCTGCACCCAGGTTCAAACATCGTCGTCCGAACAAAAATAAACAAGCAAGGAAAAAAAAATCGACAAAATGATTCAAACTAAACAAAGGATGCTGAAGGTGTAAAAAATTTCGAAAACTTGGATCCAAAATCCCCCAAAAAATGTTGATTGATTCATTGAGAAACTGAACGGGATTTAAATCCTCAAATTTCATAATCAATTTGATTCGAAACTCGAGTGTTTTAGAAATCTCAAGGTTAAAACCTTAAAACAAAATTTAAAGAATCTGTAGAAATTCGCATAGATATGACTAAAAAATAAAAACACGACATTGGAGATCTTGTCGTTATACTGATTTCTCAAATCAGATCTCATTGCTCCACTCTCCTCCTGTCGCAAGGTTGTTTCCGTTTTCCTTTTGTTTTCTTTTTTCAGTTTAGTTTGACAAGCAGTTTTTCCCTTGCACAGGTGCTAACGGCAACGTTTTGAACATGGCTGCAGATACCAATGAGATTTAAAAAGTAGTTCACAAATTTTTAAATTATTTGGTCATTTTGTTTTATATGTTTTGGGACTTTTTTTCAAAATAGGACCAAAAAAGAAAAAAAAAAAAAAAAAGCGGATATAATAAGGAGTTTCGAGTGCGATCATCCTCTCTGCAACATGGATACAATAAGCGGAATCGGAACTCAACAATGTTCACACACACTGTCTCCCATCCTCTGATACTTCAATCGGATCTGACCGAATCAAGGGGTTATGATGGCTCTTTCATTTGCAAGAAAGCCGCACAACGCCTCTAGACCAAAAAAGGGGAAATTTTCAAAGACGCAGAGCGCCTGACCAAGCAAAGACGCACAGTTTTTCCCCCCTCTATCCCTTAGCAAACGACGTAAAGTGGGAATTAAATTTGAGTGAACTCTAAACAACGTAAACTATAATTTTTCCAAAAAAAAATTAACGACCCATATAACATGAAGAATATTTCTCCACATATACAATTTCAATTTCTCACACTTTTATCTCTCTCTTTCTCCCTCACCCCACTCATCATCATCCAAATCTTTGCCCAATCCCCAGACCCTAATTTACAAATCATCATCATCTCTAGAACAAATGACAATATAACGATGACGATGACGCTGATCCGAGGACGATGACGATGATCCGAGGATGATGATGGCTACGATGATTTTTTTTTATATCTGAGGACAATAATTTAAAAAAAATCTTTAAAACTATAATTTTTCCACACACAAAAAATTACACGCATACAACATGGATAATATTTCTCCACACATACAATTTCAAATTCTCACACTTTTCATATCTCTCCTTCTCCCCCCACCCCACTCCTCCTCCTCCTCATCATCATCAAATTCCTTGCCCAATCCCTAGACCCTAATTTGCAAATCATAATCATCTCTAGAACAAATGATAGACGATGACGACGATGGTGTTTTTTATATCGATGATGGCGATGATTATTTCATGTGGAAGAATTTTATGGTGATGAATGTGATGATCACGATGATGACGATAATCCGAGGACGACGGCGATGGTATTTTTGATATTGATGATGACAACGATGATTTCATGTGGATGATTTTCTATAGTGGTGAATATGATGATGATGGTGGTGTTTCGATTAAAACAAACGTAATGTTTGGATTTGAACTGACATCCTATTTCGATTTGAATAAACACCATCCTGTTTCGATTTGAATATATCTCTGTTTCTTTGTGATATTTCATCGAACATACTACGGACGTCTTCGAATCGACCTTTTTCTTCGAACAACAATACTCACCAATGTTATACAATAACAAAATAGGACATCAAATAACAAAGACGAGGGCGAGACTTCGTGATTCAAGGTGCATTTGTGATGGTGATCGATTGTGATTTAAGGTGTTGTTGGAGTTTCTTGATGACTGGTTTTGTGGAGAAGAGGTGATGGTGTAAGTGACGAATGGATATGATGATGATGAATGATTTAAAGAAAATGAGGAGGAGAGAGATAGAGATGAGGAGAAGAAAGGAAGCCGATGAGGAGGAGAGAGAGGTATATTTTAGGAGTTATTTTTTTGGGATTTTTTTAGGTTTTTGTATTTTTGGATAAAATAAAAAAATCATTAAAATATATACAAATTCAATAAATACATAGAATAATTAGTTATCGAATAATATATATAAGTGTCAAGGAGTTTACTTATACGTACATACCATTTGATCAACCACGAATCAAAGCCCAATAGTCAGTCGCGTGATTTTGTTTCCTGTGATGCGTTTAAAGATTCTACCAATAGAGCCCGGGAAAGAAAATCAAATGCTTATACAGGCTATAAGCCAGATGGGTACTTAACAATCTTACACTCGAAGATTGGCTTTATGTACATATCCATATAGGAAAAAGGTTCACATGAAATCACCATCTTTTGAATGAAATCACATCAACGATAAGACGGCTCGAGTCCTCTAAAGGAATCAAATCACAATCCAGTATCGATGTTGATTGTTTTATTATTATTTTTTTACGAAGGAGTATATATATTGATTATCATTTTGATTGTCAAAAGTCAAAGATCTTTGTGATATCATTGTTTTTGATTTTTGATTTTTGTTTGACTTGTTGATGAAACATAAATATTTATTTATGAATCCTGTTTTTTAAACGAAAATAAAAAATAAAAAATTGAAAAATTGATTTTCTGTTTTATTTGAGTATATTATTTAAGATATGTTTACAAAAAATCATTTTATTTTATACAAATTTTTCGATTTTCACTACTGATTTTCTATTTTTATTATTAATTTTGATTTTTATAATTTTAAATAATACCAAATAATCCTTAAAATGACAAAACGTACGATGAGATTGCTGTGATTAATGGGTTTACCACATTCGATGTGCAGAATTGGGTTAAAAAACATTTTCTCATCGTTATGATGTTGTTTTCGTCTCATAATTCTTACAATATTTATTATATATATATAAATTTAGATTAATTTTAATTCTAATCCTTAACCACATAATAATTTTTTTCATTTATTTTAATTTCTAATCATCTAATATTTTTCAAATATGAAAATAATATAAATAATTTGAGACATATCCATTAGACAAAAAATTATAAAAATTTTGGGACAGTACATACCATCGTTGTCATTGTCACATCTTATAATTATTCAATAGTATGTTCTTAGACGACCTGCACATAATAATAGAGCCACGACAAGTTGAATTCAATCCAGCCATTTTTCATACGTGGAAAGAGAGAGAACATTACACAAAATGAAGAACTTGGACAAAATCCAACTTTACATGGACCACTGAGCTGTACGGTATAGTGCCATTGAACTCGTCAAGTTCATTTGTTTACTGAGTCAATTTCAGCTCAAGCTATAAACTTTTTTTATTCAAGTTTAGGTTTGAATAATCGTCGCTTGCATGAGCAGGTTTATTATTCACCAATTATTTGACTAAACTATGAAAATGCAATTTGATGGTGGAAGATCCTTCAGCATATGGACCTTACCTAAACAAAGGAAAATGGGAGAATTACGTTACGAGAAAAAACAGATTATGCCAATTGTCAAGGATTGCCAAATGATTTAGAAGCTACCATGTTTGACAAACTAACCTCAATTTCTTGTTCTTTGAAAACACAAGTTGATTATTCCTGTTTGATAATACAAAAGTTGATTGTACATTAAATATTTTTTAGATGATATACGTAAAAGTCATAAATTCATTGAGTGTCTCATGAAACAATGAAAGCATTCATGTCATTATCACAAGAATAACATCTTTTTCCACATCAACAACTATGCATTTTGGACTACCTATTTGGCACAGATGGTGTTAGAAACTTCAAATTAGGAGGCCATTCAATATTATTATTCCCCTCTCACGAAACTTACATCAATCGTCATAATCTCAAGAAGCCTCCTCACCCCGTTCAGGAAAAATTCAATTTTTCCGAACACACGACAAATTACATGACTTAAAACATTACGAGAAAAAGTAAATTTAGATCGACAGAGTTCCCAATTCAAGAAAGAAACCAAAAAGCATATGACAAAAAATAATAACTTGGACATGTGGAATTTGGCTCCCACTCAAAACATGAAAGAAGTGAATCTCAAGGCAAGTAATACCAGGAAGAAGAGCATGTCAAGATAAGCAAACCACCAAAGAAGAGACCATCGCCCACAAGTTATCTATTCACTGGTTTTTGTGATAAATCAGCTCACCTTTTATGGATACAAAAAGATGAAAAGCCTCGTTGATTTCTGAGGTAGACCGCTTTCAGAAACTTCAAAGCGAAAGACCGGGCTTGCTTCCAAGCAATATGATCATGACTCCAGCCTGAAAATGACACCAACATTAGCCAATGCAAAACTATGTACGAGCAATATATGCGACAATCACTTTAACAGATACTTTCGAAAACTTAGCTTTTTAGCCATTGATTCGGGATATCTATCGTCAGCAGCTGATATCAGATTAAGACCACCAAATCAAGCGGCGGGTTGAGAGAGTTTCAAAATGACCGTCGTCGATAGATGATGAAGAATGTTATTTCTCAGAAGCAATATCCACTTGGACAACTCATCAGCATCATCTCCTGATCTTCTTTGCACTCCAAGCCAATTTTCCTCATACTTGTAATACTCAACTACTCATCATAATCTTCAATAACCTGCACACAAGCTCGAAACCACGACGAAGTGAATACAACACCCTCAAAATTCATCAAAATCGTGAACCCCAAAATCCCAAAGCATCTCAAATCCAAATAACCTGAAACTGGCGAGCACAAAAAAAATGGAGGCTGCAACTTCTGCAGATAATGAAGGAAACGTTACCTTGAACATACAGGACTTGAAGAACGATCCCTATATTCGCAGCACAACTGGTCTCTTCGGTTCTCAACCCAACATCGAGAAACGAGAGAGCAGTGCTGCAGACTCGTTTAACACAGCCACCACAGGAGTTCGTGCACCGGAAAAGGAGCTTACTCTCTTCGCTCTCCGGTTAGCTGTACTAGAGAAATCGGCTACCGGGTTGGGGACGCTTGGGTTCATCTGGGCAACGGTGGTTCTCCTAGGTGGTTTCGCGATAGTCTTGGAGAACACCGATTTCTGGTTCATCACGATCATTTTGCTGATCGAGGGTACCAGGATTTTCAGCAGAAGCCATGAGCTTGAATGGCAGCATCAATCCACTTGGTCAACTTCTAATGCAATAATGCGAAACAGTTCCCGGCTGCTGCGATCAAGTTCCCGCTTCCTTGGCCGAATCCTAAAGGCCATATACCGGCCAATCTCTACAGTTGGTACACGGAGTCAGCATATGAGGGAGATGAAGGACGAGATTTCGAGGAAAGCGAGGCTTGAACAACATCGCTTAGAGAAGAAGCTTAAGCCGTCTAGGCAATGGAAGAGCTGGGATGTTCCTCTCTTGCCATATGCTCCTTACGTTTTCTTGATCAGGAACATCAGCAAGATACTCCAATGGCTTCAGATCATCTCGGCCACTACCTGCGTGGTTCTGTCACTGATAAAGCTAATTGAGCGCAATTTCGGAGAGGTAGAAAAAGGAGATACGGACAAGAGAAATCGTAAATCAGCATTGTTGATATTCTATTCTCTAGCCTTGGCGGAGGCTTTACTGTTCTTGCTTGAGAAGGCATACTGGGAGGCGAGGATCACATATGGAAAACTGCTGGAACGGGTGAACAAGGAGTGCGAGCTCGATCCTTCGAATTTGGTTTCAGTCAAAAGGTTCTTCTATGATGCTTACTCGAGATGTCTGAGCGGAAGCATATTCGATGGCTTGAAGATGGACATGGTCTCCTTCGCAATGGATCTGTTGTCGTCAAATACCCCAGATGAGCAGTTCATGGGAGCCCAAATTCTTCAACAATTTTCCACAAGCGACCGGTTCTCTAACGAAACGCTGCAAAAGATTGGAGTAACCTTTTCTACCATGGAAAGATTGGTTGAGATGTTGAATTGGAAAGATTTGCAAGAAGAGAGAATCAGGCAGGCAGCGGCAGAGATACTAATAAGATTAGCAGGAAAAAAGCAGAATTCCCTTCGAGTTGCCGGAATCCCAGGAGCTATGGAATCGATTTCCTCACTTCTTTATACCAGCAGGAACTCGAGTGTGTTATTTGACGAGGTAGGAGACAGAAACATCGTCTCGGACCATGAGCGTTATGCGTACTGGAATTTCAGTCATCTCGGACTACATATCCTCAAGAAACTTGCTCGTGACCATGATAATTGTGGGAAGATTGGGAGCACGAGAGGACTACTGCCAAAGATCATAGACTTCTCACATGCCGAGGAGAGGTTATTGAAAAATGAAAATGCTACCCATTCTCAAATAATGACAGTTCAAAGATCTCTTCAAGTGATCAAAATGCTCGCTAAGTCTACTGGATCCACTGGAAAGCAGCTCCGACGAGATATATCAGAGATTGTCTTCACGATCACCAACATTAGAGGGATTCTTAAGTATGGAGAGAGACACCCTGACCTTCAAAAGTTGGGAATTGAGATACTAACCAGCTTGGCACTAGAAGATGAAACAACCGAGAGAATTGGCGGGACAGGAGGAATCATAAAAGAGCTTGTCCGTCTCTACTTCCAGGAAGGAGAAGATCACATTGGCGTTAGGCCTGCAGCAGGAGAAGCATTGACGATGCTAGCATTGGACAGTAACAAGAATTGCCTTCGGATATTGAAATCAGGAGCACTGGAAAAGCTTATCAGTGCATTAGAAGTTCCATCACTTCGCCAGCACGCGGCAAGAATTATGAGAAACCTATGCACCTACAGTGCAGATGATTGCTTTCTCCAGTTAAGGGGAATCACAGCAGCAATACCCACGGCAAGTTTCCTATCCTAAGAACGCATAGGATTACTTATGGATTAAGAACTCCGTCATCCACATTTAACCTAATTTGTTTTTTTTTTCCATGTTGCAGGTACTAAAAGGGATTATATCAACAGACAACAAATCACAAGAAGTAATGGTTGGATTAGCTGCTCGTGCTTTCAAGTTTGTTAGTCCAGAAGAGTCAAAGGTCATGTTTGCCCAAGCTGGGATCAAAGAAACCGAACTAGCAGATGCATTGGTCCATATCCTAAGAAAGTATCCATACCCACAGGTCAAATTTCCAAAAGTAAGGAGGTTTGTGATTGAGCTGGTTACCTGGATGATGAGAGACAATACGAGAAATGTTCATGTCTTCAAGAGCTTAGGGCTGGAGGAGGAGCTGCAGAACGTCTTGGACACGACATCGGAGCTAGAGAGCTTCAACATATTCTCCGGCCCAGTGGGATTGACAAGATACAAGACATCCATTCACTCCCTGGTTGACACAGCATTTAACTTGATGGGGGACGCTTCTGACCTAGAGGCTCCACCTTGTTAGAACCGCAGTACACAAATTCCCCGCTACTTGCACCGTCGATCAGTTGAGATTGTGAACTTATTGTTCACAGGATATCCTGCAATATCCGTCCATATTTCATACCAAGGAGATTCTTTTTCCAGCAAGGAATGAAGAGAGTGATGTAATCTTTCAGCAAAGCATGCAAATTCCAATGAACAAATGCCACTTACGGAATTATGCTAATAAAAATCCTCTGTATATAATTCAATCATGCATTCACTCTCTATAATGTAGCCACCATTACAACTTATCAAGATGCTAGGAGAGGAATATGTTTTACCTCTTGATTGCAGCCAGATGAGCAAAAAAGGCGACAACAACACAACACGTGATTTACTTCATGTGTTTTAACATTCCCGGAGCAACACAGGGGACTGCTGCCACTGATTAATCTCCATGGCAAAGATCTTGTTTGTATCGTTTACAAATAACACATGACATCTGCAAATACTATGAAAAAGAGAGAGAGATGTTCAGAAACACAACTCAAATATTTTCTGAACAAGATGCCCGAGTAATAGTACCTCTGCTGAAGTGGTATGCCGTATAGGCACAACATCCAATATGTGGATTGGTAGTTAGGCAAAGAATCACATACACTTCCCTTGCATGAAGCATGGGAAGTTGCAGCTTCACAGGTACGTCTTCATCTGCAGCTGCAAAGATGGCCTTTCTCTAAAGGTCTGTCAATGGGTAAAGAGGCATACATCATGCACATATCAGCTTCCAAACAGAAACTTGCATTATAAGTGTTCGTGAAGCCACTAAAAGCAACAGATAATTTTGTAGGAACTGAAACATTGCACAAGTACTTCATCTCCTACTCGTAGCTCCACGTTTCACTTATTCATCGACATCTGAGAAACCAAATACATTGCTTGTCAAAGAACTAGAGATTGACACTAACAATGCTTTAGCTAGATGAAGTGAGTCCACTAAAGAGTTACAACACACAATAATTTTATAAGAAAAAATAAAATAAAATAAAAATTGACAAGAAAGTGACAAAAAATATGGAGTGAATGAACATGGCCGTAATATTCAGAAAAAGAAAGCCATTGGAATAGGAATAACTGCATCAAAACTTCTTGGTTAACACTTGGCCTATAGCAGGAACGCAGTGGTGAAAGCCTTGATGTTGTATGAGAAACTGTGGCCCTAGTCTATACAGTTGCAATGACCCTTTTCTTCAATCAATTTGTGAACCACATTTCATCCAAGAACTTTTGAAACCACTCCAGCTCCAACAGTCCTTCCACCCTCCCTGATGGCAAATCGTTGGCCTGCAAAGCCAACATCATAAGTGAAACAAGAACATCTAGTAGATAAGGATTTCATGTGGCAGTTATATTTGATTCATTAGTCACATATTTGATTCATTTATACTCGTATGCATGGCCATCTTCCAGGAATAATGTATTGCAAGTGAAGGGAACTTCCAACTCAGGATGTAGATCGCTTTTGTTAACATCCATTTTGCACTCTCTCAAAAGAACATTGCTTAAACTCTGTTGCATGGTCCAATGTATCAACAACACCTCTTTGAACTTTCTAAGACTCAGAATCTGAAGAGTTTGAACTTCTCACAATTAAAAAAGGTTCTAAAAACCTTCCCAAAAAAAAAAAAAAGTTCTAAAGACCTTTAAAAAGAGGTTCTAAAATGGTATAGGCCAATGAAATTTGAGCATTCTAAGACAATTCTGAGAATTCAACCTTGAAAATATCACGAAGAAAATATCCCTTCATGTTTCACCAATGTAACAGTTACTGACATTAAGGGAACAGTAACAGTATTATACTGCAGCCACAAGTAACTAGTAACAGTAAGAACACAGAACTGACTAAATGGAAGATGACAAAGCAAGTTGCATATGGAAAATAGGAAACAAAACAAGCATAATTAAAAAGAAGATACTCAGGTAATGAAGAAAAAGAAAAGCAAACCTGCTTCAACGGGAACAGGCAACATAAGTTCAAAATTAGCAGTAACATTGTCGCCAGGCATCACCATTTTAACATTTTCAGGCAAGATCACTTTCCCAGTAACATCTGCTGTTCTCATGAAAAACTGAGGCATATAATTCGTGACGAATGATGTATGCCGGCCACCTTCCTCTTTTGTGAGGACATAGATCTCTGCTTCAAATTTTTTGCATGTCTTTAAAGTACCAGGCTTAGCCACCACCTACAACAGTCAAAATGGGAGAAGGGATTGGAATGTGAAGCAGCCATTTTAACTTTCTGTCAGTTACATGATACATCATGACTTGGAAGAACATTTGATTGAAGATGAATATAACGAACGAGATATGCATTTGCAACCAGCAGGTATTATCTCTCATCAAGCCAATTGATAACAGAAGAAAGCTATGAGATATGCCAGTATATTTTGCAATGGCAATTAGTGGAACTCACTTGTCCACGTTGAACATCTTCACGTTTCAGACCTCGTAGAAGAAGACCAACATTATCACCGGCCTGAAAGATGGGGAAAGAATAAGTAATACCAAAGCATAACATGTCAATATTCACCAAAGTTCCTTGGCGTAAACCACATACTTGTCCATTATCGAGGATCTTCTTGAACATCTCTACCCCGGTAACTGTGGACTTAAATGGGCCAGTCTACAAGAAACGAACAAAACATCAGATGATACATGTAAGCAAAGAACTCGAACTACACAACTAACACTGGTGTGAATTGGCCCAAATACCTGTCTCAACCCCAAAATTTCGACATCATCGCCAACTTTAATAACACCTTGTTCGATGCGGCCAGTGACAACTGTGCCACGCCCCTTGAAAACCAAAAGAATATTTCAAATCAGGGGGAAAGCAATTTACACAATCAAGAAGAAAGAACATTGCTTCAATAAATCTACGGAGTGTCCAACAAACAACAGACAATTAAACAAGAGATCTTATCACCTGAATTGAGAATACATCTTCAATTGGCATAAGGAATGGCTTGTCAAGCTGGCGAACAGGATCGGGTATGTACTGATCTACAGCATCCATGAGTTTCAGTATAGCTTGCTTCCCCAATTCCTCATTTGTTCCTTGCAAAGCAGACAGGGCCGAACCCCGTATAATAGGAATATCATCA
Source organism: Drosera capensis (assembly GCA_001925005.1). NCBI lineage: Eukaryota > Viridiplantae > Streptophyta > Magnoliopsida > Caryophyllales > Droseraceae > Drosera > Drosera capensis. The sequence continues at coordinate 33,922 of LIEC01011791.1, forward strand.
CCAGGAAATTTGTAGAAGTTGAGCAGTTCTGCAATGGACGATTGAAAAAATAAGAAGTCCAGCAATATTCTACAATGGACAATAATGAAGGGGGATAAAAGGACTAAAAATACAACGTGCAACTCCTGCAAATAACGAGAAGTTTGCAACAAAAGGAACAGAATTGTCATACCACGAAGCTCCATCTCTACAAGTTCAATTATCTCTGGGTCATCAAGTGCATCAACTTTATTAAGGAAGCAAACCAGTGATGGCACGCCGACCTGACTTGAATAGCCAGTTGAAAACATTGAGACGGTATTAAGTAAAGGGTACAAGTTCAACTGGCTGAACGGATCTTTCAAGAAAGGAGCATACTCAAATGCAATTAAAAAGCGGTCAGTAGAGGACAATCTACCTGTCGAGCCAGCAAAATATGCTCCTTTGTCTGAGGCATTGGTCCATCTGGTGCAGACACAACCAGAATGCCACCATCCATTTGGGCAGCACCGGTAATCATGTTCTGTCACAATAAAGAATATATGCTACACAAGTATATCAAGGTAATCAAGGAAATCTCTTAAGGTATGTTTGTCTGACCAACAAAGCCAGCAGATGAGTAGACTCAATTTACCAGCAAGATTATTGATAGTTTTTGTAACCTAAAAGGCCATGAATTGAATGAACACAGTTGAATTTCTTGAAGTCCATAACTAGAAAATAAGAAATTATAAATGAAAAAATTGCAGGGAAAAAGGAATAATTAGTTTCATCTAAAGCTTACTTTGACATAATCAGCATGTCCAGGGCAGTCGACATGGGCGTAGTGTCTCTTAGAAGTTTCATACTCAACGTGAGCCTGCAAATGGATGCCAAAAATTCGCAACGCACAGATTATAGAAGATGCATCAAAACCATTAAAAAGAAGCATAAATTATTGATGCTAAACAGAAAAAATGGAAGGTTCAGGTTTTCTTTTTTCCCATTTCCTTTTTTCTTCTTTCTTTTTCCTTTTCTTTTCCCCCCTTTAACGAAGTAATATGAACAGTAACTAAAGGCCTAACCGTTGCAATTGTAATGCCTCTTTTCTTCTCTTCAGGAGCCTTATCGATCTCGTCAAACGCAACAGCCTTGGCTTTGCCTTCTTCAGCAAGAACCTATCAAAAAACATACAATGCACCTATTGTTTACAATATGGGAGGAAAGAAGGCAGTGATCTTGTATTGGAACTACAAATACAATAGAAATGGATCATCACTTTTTTATGTGGTTCTCTCATGAGAGATTTTTTTAGTGTGTATAGGATAAAATGCAAGACAGACCTTAGTGATTGCAGCAGTAAGAGTAGTTTTCCCATGATCAACATGTCCAATGGTTCCGACATTAACATGTGGCTTCCTGTAAAAGCAAGCATTATGAAGAAGACGAATAACAGATTCTCTATTCTCTATAAGCACCAATACAAGTAAGCAATAAAATGGAGTGTTATCAAGTCCTTAAACTCGGAATAGACAAGTATAGATCAAGGACCTAAACGGAGGCATAATGGTCTAAAGATTAGGAACATAAAATGACTAAGAAAAATTGCATATTAAAGAACAGTGGAGTCAGGAACTCGATAAATGAACACTTTTTTGTACTTGAAAAAGTTAGTAAGTTCCATGCTAGCAAATTTGGTTGGTTAACCCCATAATGTTTGTCATCCAAACACAAGATTAGAATATCATTTAAACGAAATAGTTTAAAAACTGTATAATCTGGTGGCTTGCCCCTTAATTTCATTTTATTCTCTCCAGAATTTCCATAAGCTAACAATATACATCCTATGCCTTGACACATAGCACAATTCTTTTCTAGAAGATCAGAAATCATAGAAGTTCCACCTTATGCAGAGGCATATACCAATGACAATGAACAATTCCTGCAACCAACAGGACATCGCTTATGAACTAACACCTCTCCAATACGAACCGTCTCCTACTAGCACAACTCCAAACATCACAATCAAATCTTACACCCCACAAGAAAAGCCAGCTGATATTCCTATCTGGCTATCTTTCCTATTTCCTAAAACACCGCAACACTGATCAGGACATACTTCGCCATCAATAAACCACTTAAACCACCAAATCATAATCCGATAATCATCATCGTCGGCTCTTCTCCCCTTGCACACCATCTCCAAACAAATGTCACATATCGAAACGCAAATCCTTCAACACTACCGAATCAAACCGAATCCACATCACACCACAAGCAACAAATTCGAAACGAAACCAAAGCAAATCAAATCGACAGATAACAAACATCTATTCAAGAATTCATGAAAAAAAGCGAGACTAACGTTCTCGTGAAAGTCGCCATGGATCTCCATCCTGAGACTCCGTTCGCGATCGCGCCATCGACAACGGCGTCTGACAACACGGAGCGAGTCGGACTGGGTGGAGCGCATTGCGAGTGAGAGGTGATGATGGAGCGGAGGCAATTGATGGAGAGAGAGTTGCTAGTTCGAGTCCGCAACATCGTCGACGCCATTGGAGGGCGGAGTGAGAGAGTGGCAGGGTTTTGGGGAGGAGAGGGTTTTGGGAGAGGGGAGTGGGGATGATGGGTCGGGTTTGGGGTGGAGAAATAAATGGGTGGCTGGACCGACTGTGGATCTGAACCCGACCCGGTTGAGTTAAGGTCTGGGTTTCTTTTTCTTTCGTTTTTTTCTAAAGCAAAGTTTGTTTGGTCGGGGAGTAAGATGTTAAAACGATTATGGAATTATTTATTGAATTAAAATTAAATCGTATAAATTTAAATTGATTAATCGATTATTTGAATGATTTGATTTTGTTTTTCAAGTAAAATCATTTATTTATTCAGTTCGGTTATGATTTTTTAATATCGATTAATCGATAAAAAATTAAACGATTATGTTATATCGATTAACCGTAATTGAATTAACAAAAATTAACAACCGATGACCGTTAACCAATTAACCGAATAATACATATCAATTAACCAAATCAACAAAATATATGTATAACCAACTAATATTTTTCAATAAATAAATCATTTTATATAATTATTCATTCGATTTTCATCAATTAATCGTTTAAAATTTGATTGAGAATTTTATTTTTTATAACCGTTTAATTAATAGATTAACCGAAATCAATTAATAAATGATTACAGTTTTGAAAATCTTAATAGATTAATAATAGGTTCGATTATGTTTTTGTTGATCATAATCAAAAGCAATAAAAAAAATCAAACAGAGATCAAAATACCATCGATTTACTAGTATCATGCCCCCTATAAATCAAGTTACCTATATATGTGTGTGTATATTTATACTAGAGATGTTAAGAGTTGTAGGCAGGGGTCGAATTCCCGCAGCCTCAATTTTTTTCCATGTGTTTTTTATGGTTGCTCTACAGTGCATTAAGCTAATTTGTTGAACTAAACATCAAGTGTTCTCTTTTTTTTTTTCCAAAATTAATGTATTTTTACTCAAATAAAAGTTTTAAATTATACTTCTTATTTTATATTTCTCTTTCCTTGTCTCTTTAATTTCTTTTAGGTTTTGGATTTAGGAAAAATTATCTAAAAGTATCACCTACTCAAGTTAATCATCATGAAGTATCATTCTCTCTCTTTTTCCCTCTAAAATATCTCTTATTATTTTCTTTAGATTTTTTTTTTAAAAATGTATCATTTTTATGTGATTTGTGAAGATTAAATTTTATTCCTTTTTTTTTTTTGTTTTGAAAATGAATCTCGCGCTTTGGAAAAAAAAACCTAACATAATCTATTCAAAATAACATTGAACCATTTTTTTCTTCTCAAACATTATCTTATTCCTCAAACGATTATTTATCATCTTTAATCAAAAAAACCTTTCATCAATTTAACTCTTTTCGATCAAACCACAATTGGGTTCGTCGTCGTTGTTGTCCTTGTCTTTAGTTAGTCATCGCCCTCGTCTTTAGTTCGTTATCGACAACGACAACGGATCGTCATTAGTTTGCCCTCATCTTTAGTTCGTCGTCATCGGTTCATTGTCCGATCGTTGGCAGTTGACAATTCGTCGTCGTTAGTTCATCTTCGTCTTCGTCATTGTTAGTTTGTAGTCGATTCGTCGATGTCATCGTCAGTTCATTGTTCTCGTTGTCTGTCGATCATGGGTTCATCGTTGTCGTCGTTGTCGAATTTAAAAATAATTGATTTAAAAAAATTGAATTTTGGATTGAATATTTATATTAAAGAAAATGATCTTTTAATTGATTATAGAGTACCTAATGAAAACAAAATAATAATGAGATATTTTTATGTAATTAAAATTATATAGGAATACATATCGAGAATTCTCCTTGAATTTACTATAGTTCTTATCGTTTATGTTCTATTAATGTTTTGCAATGGTAATTATGTAGTTTCTTATTAAATATTAATTTTTTTTCTTTACTTAAATTAATCTTGATTCTCTTTTTTTTTTAATTTATGAATGAATAATTTCATAGTTAATCAAAGAAATGTCATTTTTGTTGTTTCTATCTTTCAAAATAAGTTATATTTCATGAATTGTATTCATCTATATATGTCATTTATTCTATATATTTAGCTCTAGTAAAAAAACTATTTATAGAAAAATAAGCAAAGCTAATTTAAAAATTTTTGTCGGCCCCATTTATAAAACGTTTCTGGTTCTGTCCGTGGTTTGGTCTATGTTTTATCGATAATAGAATATGCATTTGTTACGGTTTAGTATGCTCATAAAAAATAGATAAAATATACTCCTTTCTTCCGTCCCATAATATTTACAATCATTTGAATTGATACGAATTTATGTGCAATTTGATCAGAGAAGAATATTTTTTTAGGGATAATAGGTTGATATGAGAGAAGATAATGGACGTACTGTAAAAGATATGTTTGATTGATTTTTTTAAATTATATTTTTACTAAAAGAAAAAAGATTACAAGTATATTAGTATAGTAAAAAAAGAAAATATATTGTATGTATTATGAGATGGAGGGAGTATAACATTAGAACATATCCATTACTTTATTATACTCCTCCTCTTATAAAAAATATAATACGCATATGTCGATGTGAATTTTGATCCACATTATTATTCGATCAAATGCTGTTTATTGTAACTTTTTCATGAACTGATAATATTTTATGTTTGTCTTTTTACTTGAATAAAAAAAAATCATGTTTGGATTATCTAATAATAGGACAAAGTCTCCCAAATATGTGATGAATCATATCAAAAATTAAAATGTTGTATTTTGTATGGGACGGATATAATATAATGTAAAACAACGTGACGAAAAAACTTCACTTTGAAGCTCGATTGAAACACATTATTAACATAACCTATGTACAATATTGATTTTTGATCGTCAAATCTTACATTGGTCCATTATAAATTTTCTGAAGCAATGAATTGAATTCAAGGCCATATAACAGTCGATAACCCTTATCTATGATGGAAAGGGCAGTGGCTACAGCCTACCCTCCAAAGGCCACCAAAGTCTCCCCTTTTTATCATTTTCCTGTCCTCACCTCTTCATCTGTTTTCTCCTTCTTCAGTTACATTTCCAAACTCTCCCGTTTCGCTCCATTTCAACAGGTAACCAACTCTCCCTCACTCTATCTTCGAATCAATGATAACCCATCTGTGAAATATAGCTGTAGTGTACAACTTCAGGGCATACGAAATGAAATTGTGGGATCTTCATTTTGTTGCAAATCGTGTTGTCAAAAACATTGTTTTCTGTAGTACATTGTTTGTGGAGGAATTTGTCATATGTGTCTTGGGTTTGGTGATTTTGTGTCATCTGGTGGGTATTTTCCTTGGAATGTGTTGGTGATTCTGAATCGTGATTATTGATTGTACGGATTTGCGAACGTGGACATTTGGAGAACCTGTTGATAGTTCTGGAGATAGTGATGAGTAATCTGTTATAAGTTCGACCTTTGAACTTTTTGTAGAGTTGGTTTTTTAGGCAAAGACAACGCATGGAGTGACTATTAGGAGAGGAAGAGGATGACCTAGGAAGAGGCTGAAGGAAACCCTAGAGTATAAATTCGTTACGATAACCTTATACTCAGAGAAGGAAAATGATTACATAATATCCATGTAGTAGATCTCATACGATGAGATAGCAGCACGGTGGTGGACCGGTGGTGACTGTAATTCTATCTCAACAATTGCACCCTTAAAGACTTTTATCTTAACATTATATTGAAGCTTGAAGGGAAAAGAATATTTCTCATAGCACTGTGGTCAGGTGCTTTGTCTTTTATCTCCTGACATGGCTAACACACTTAGTGTTGTTAACTTATTGTGTTAAGTTGGTTTTTTAATTAATAGATTATGACTTGCATTCGTTATTTTTGATGCATTTACAGGAAGGAGGGAAACAATGGCTCAAGTCCTATCACCCTCTATGCAACTACAAATGAGGGTTACAAGAACTGCAGCTAATGTGAGCCCTGTGGGCAGAAGCACTAGGAATTCTCTATTCTTAAGTTATAAGCAGAAAGGATCGTTCAAAGGTTGTTCTAAGCTCAGAGTATTTACGGTCAAGTCCGATGGAAGTACCATTAACAGAGTGGAGACACTGTTGAATTTGGACACTGCCGTTTACACTGACAAAACAATTGCTGAATACATATGGTAACTTATCTTTGATTTTATTTTGCCTTTTTCCCCAAATCTTAAAATGTACTGCTACTACATGCATGGAAGATCCTGTTCCATTGATCAAATGAATATTGAAAAACTTGATAGATTTTTGTTTTAAACCATTTAAAACAGGATTGGAGGATCTGGAATCGATCTGCGCAGTAAGTCAAGGGTATGATGATGTTCTAAATTTCTAATCTTGTCTTCATGTCATCTGAGGTTTGAATGTATGTTGTTAAATCTACTTCCTGACCAATGTGTTGAGTACTCAAATTCAGACAATTTCACGTCCTGTTGAACACCCATCTGAGCTGCCCAAGTGGAACTATGATGGATCCAGTACTGGCCAAGCTCCAGGAGAAGATAGTGAAGTAATCTTATAGTAAGGTTCTTGATAATAGGATATTCCTTTTCCTCTTCATTTTTTTCTTCTTCTGATTCCTGATAGTTGGAGTGAATCTTTTGTAGTCCACAAGCAATTTTCAAGGACCCTTTCCGTGGTGGAAACAACATCTTGGTGAGTCGCCAAATTGATATTAACTGAAGAAGTTGAGAAACATGGAACAATATAGTAGACTAATACATGAGATATCCTCTTCTTATTCTGTTTTGTAAACATGGTTTCAGGTCATCTGTGATACATATACACCAGCAGGCGAGCCAATCCCAACCAACAAACGACATAAAGCTGCTGAGATCTTTAGCAATTCAAAGGTTGTAGCTGAAGTTCCATGGTATGTGTTCCCTTGATTGGATAGTCCTTTACCTCGTATCGAGTAAATTATTCTACTAAATTATAACCTTACAAGTCTTGTTTGCTTGATTGCTAGAATCTTGTTTATTAAAGAAGCAAGGTCAGTGCTTTAAGAATGTCTTGGAGCACATGAAATACATAAGAATTTTTTAGTTCATAGGTTGGACGTGCTTTCTTGTTATATCAACATTCGAAACTTCACCTGGTTAGATGTTTTAATGGTAATTTTCTATTTTGGAAAAAAAAAAATTGTCTGGTGGACATTTTCTTCTGTTATGAGCTGCAGTACAGTTTTCAGAATTGTCGTATTTCTTTTCCTGGAATTTAGGTTCGGAATAGAGCAAGAATATACACTGCTGCAACCAAATGTGAAATGGCCTTTGGGTTGGCCAGTCGGTGCCTATCCTGGTCCTCAGGTGAGCACTATAATCTTTGGCCTTTCAGCTAACTATTGAAAGGGCCTCTGTATTTATCATGAACAAAGTTATGTGAGGATTTAAAATTCTATGATTCTTATTTTTTATGTTTATGGAATCACATGAGCTAGGGTCCTTACTATTGTGGTGTTGGTGCGGATAAGTCTTTTGGCCGTGATATATCTGATGCCCACTATAAAGCATGCTTATACGCTGGAATTAACATCAGTGGCACCAATGGCGAGGTTATGCCTGGGCAGGTTGTTATCCTCTTCCAATAATGACCTTCTGTTATAAAGGTTTTTCACCCTGCAGTCTAAAATGATACAATCTGTTGGTGGCCTCGCAGTGGGAGTTTCAGGTCGGCCCGAGTGTAGGAATTGAAGCGGGAGACCATGTTTGGTGTGCTAGATATCTTCTTGAGGTAATTGTTCTTGACATCGTTGCCTCCACATGATCTCATCAGGTTTCTTACAGCCGAATATATGGATGTCAAGGGCTTTCCGTTTCTTTTCCCCTCTGAATTGCATTTCTTTTTCTTACTGTCACAACAGAGAATTACAGAACAAGCTGGTGTTGTTCTCACTCTAGATCCTAAGCCAATTGAAGTATGTCCCTTCATCCTTGTTGTCTTAACTACTAGTTGTGTTTGGCGTATGATTCTTTGTTCTGTCAACAGGGGGACTGGAATGGTGCAGGTTGTCACACTAATTACAGGTGCCTCAAAATTTGAGTTTGAAATTAGCATGTTATAGAAGTTGGAATACTATGCATTCTTGCAGTAATTTTGTTTGATTCTGGGCATCTTGTGTGAAGCCATGAAATACGTATTGTCTTTCAATTCCAGCACTAAGAGCATGAGAGAAGATGGCGGGTTCGAAAAAATTAAGAAGGCTATTTTGAACTTATCCCTCCGTCACAAGGAGCATATAAGCGCCTATGGCGAAGGCAATGAAAGAAGATTGACTGGAAAGCATGAAACTGCAGATATCAACACATTTTCTTGGGTATGCTTTCATTACAGCATGTCTTTGGACTTTTTCCCCCTTTTTTCCGTGACATTCTGGTGATATTTTTTATCGCTTATTCCATGCAGGGAGTGGCTAATCGTGGTTGCTCTATTAGAGTAGGCCGTGAAACTGAGAAACAAGGCAAAGGTAATACTGATGGCTGACCTGATATTAACTTCATGATGTTTTCACAGTCAAACCGCATGCTGCTATGAAAAAGGTTGAAAATTTATGCTTAATGGTAAACACGAAACTCGAGTTGAACTTTTCCCCTTCAAAATAGCACTTCTGTTTCATCTTGTATGTTTCTAGGTTACCTGGAAGACAGGCGTCCTGCTTCAAACATGGACCCGTATGTTGTGACCTCCTTGCTGGCCGAGACAACAATATTGTGGGAGCCCTCACTAGGGGCTGAGGCTCTCGCAGCCCAGAAGTTTGCCTTGGAGGTCTAGAGGCAGCTTAAGTAAACTTGCGCTGAAGCCCTTGCTGCAATTTCTTTTGGTTTCCAGCGATCTGTTTTCCCGTAAATCTTTCTTCTTGGAATCCTCTGCAATGTCACTTCAATGTTGATCATGAGCGTCTCATCTAAGCTTTGCAACCACCATTTATGGCTGCTTTCCTTGATTTTATTTAATGGCATATTCATTGCTAATTTCAAGGCTTCGTTTCATTCACCCATCATGTACTATAATCTAGATTGCCCAGTGTGGTGTATAAATCAACATCTTACCCGGTGCCATGATGACTGCCGCTTACAGTATTTTACTGCCGGAGGCAAAGTTGGGTCATCATAATGGTTGTCCCAAGTCAATGCATTATTTGCACTGTGTCTGTGCATGTCATTGTATCACTGAATAATGCCGTATGTATCAAATTAATGGAATGATTCTGCGGAAATATACCTCTGCCTTGCCTTGTACTTTGCAGATGCACGATTTCTGGGTTCTTTCTTTTATGTGTAGCATTTTTTTACTTCAATTTATCTGTAAGATTTTGCTGTTGTTACTTGTAAAACCGTAAAGCGTGAAATGAGTAACTGGGAGAGTTCCAGGCCAAAATTTTGATTGTGGTGATTAAGCTGGTGCAGGAATATTCTTTGCCCATCTGGTTGAAAAATCCCCATTAACCCCAAAACCACACTCAAAAGCGATTCCTTTGTCCAGGCGAGTACCTTTGAAGAAAGAATAGATCCATTGCTTTGCTCGGTTATATAGTCTCCCTTGTGCTTTTGATTATTGCTGTCCTTATCGAGGGGTCATGGCTTCGGGTCTTTCAAAAGTTGCGTCCTTCATATTCTTACTCCTGAACCTATTTCTCTACACTGTCGTCATGGTAGCTGCGTCTTGGGCTGTCAATCATGGCATTGAGACATCTCGTGCATCAGGTAACAGTCGTCGTTTCATATTTGTTGCTGTATTGTGAGTAAATTTATGCTGGATAGAATTTCTTACTATCTTCATGCAGCGTCTTCTCTGCCTCTCCCTGCCCGTTTATTCCCCATCTACTTCCCTATGGGAAATCTGGCAACTGGGTTCTTTGTCATATTCTCGCTTCTTGTGGGTGTACTTGGGGTCACGACCTCTCTCACCGGAATCTACAATGCAATTCAAGGGACCCCTCCCTACTTGCATGCTGCTGCTGCCTCATCTGTACTAACTTGGGCACTTACATTGCTTGCCTTAGGGTTCGTGGCAGCACTTGCATATCCTGCATTTTTTTTTCCTCAGACTGACACTGACATAGAAAGAGCTGATGTTTTATGTGTCTTTTGTTGCAGATTTTCATCTAAAGAGATTGATATAGGATCAACGGGATCCAATTTGGTAATTATAGTTATGCTTATGTGCCTCTTCAGAGATTATAATGTAACCTGTTTTCTGATCTCCCGTGCTAAAACTAGGAGACTTTCGAGTTTCGCTGATTGTTAATGGTGCTTTATCGTGCAGAGTACAATAGAATCAGTGATCATTATATTGAGCTTGTCACAATCGTTATGCATGGGTTTACTTCACGCTAGTGCGACCGAAGCTGAAAGACATATATTCGGCATAGGAAGGCTGTGAGCGCACGCAGGCGTTTGTTCCTCACTTTTACTTTCCAGACCTTGTGTGCAATGGCGGTGGAAGCCGTTGTGGGATAAATATATGTATTTGGGTTATTGGATATAAATAAATGTATGGTTTGTGATTTCTCACAAAGATTGCAGTTGTTCTATGGTTTAGTGTTCTTGCAGCATTTGTTCTCAGTTGTTGTTCTTCTGGCCTGGACACTCGATAAAAAAGAGCAAAAGCTAATCCAATGGGGTGCGAAGGCCCATTGAAGACAAGCTTTCACTCCAGATTCTTCATGACTCGATGTTAGTCCTCAAAAAACCAGTCTGATAAGTGCAACAACATGTCAATACGAAAGTCGATATGGAATTGCAAGTCGCTACGATCAATTGATTATAGTCTTTACACCCTCGATGAAAATGATGCCTAGATTGAGTATACACAACTAAACTTTTACGGAAGTAACAACTACGATCCAACTTCACATATTAGGTTTGATGAGAACGACATACACATAGTTTGGATCCGTCGTGAATGAGATAAACCTGGACCAACAGAAACCCAAGAAAAGCACACGACACGCAACTCTGAATCCTCTTGTGCTCTTCATCCTCCTGCACCGGCTTCATCCGATGCAGCGAGGCTCGATCTCCCTATCCCCAACGGTCACATTTCTCCCCCAATTCTCCCCACAAACCCTAACTCACCTCCACCTAAACTTCTCTTCAAAACCCTTCACCACTCTCCCCAAATCCCTCTCCACCACCAAATCCTCAAGAATCCACTGCTCCGCTTCGAGGAGCAATAGCGGCGGTGATGGTGGAGAGAAGAGGTTGAAGAATTGGGTCGGCCAGAGAGCTGGTGGTGTAGCGGATACGGTACTGAGGACGATCGCGGGGTCGACTTCGAGTCCAATTTTCCAGTTCATTGATGCTCCTGTTACGTTTCTGCATTCCGTGGATTCGAGAGTCAAGTTGGTGAGACTTGAGATTTGGGGGATTTTGGAGTTTAGGGTTTGGTTAGTTTGGTTGTGGATGAGGTTGGGGTTGGGGTTTGGGTTTTGGGTGGATGAACTTAGTCGAGAGTACGTATGAGTAGGTAGTTTATCAGATCGATTGTGGGAAAAAGAAAAGAGTTTTTCTATATGTGTGAAGTTAGTTTAGGGTTTTGTTCATAGATGGGATCGGTTCTCACATGTGTACTACATTGCTACTGTGTCGATTGCTGAGTGCTTTGGGTGGAGTGTCAAGTTTTGGGCGATTTTGGGGCGGCCGGGCACATCCTGGTGCATAAATGGCTTGCGTAGGCTTATTGCTGGTTTTTGGTTTCTTACATGCCAATAGCTAGTATTTACTAGTACAAAATAAGTAACATATTGGCAGACAAATACAAAGACAAAGATGAAACCACAGCCTCTTTCGCCTAATATTTTTGTGTGTTGAAGGGTTATATGCGATGACATTCGAGAGTCTGGCTTATGTATTTGCAGTTACTGCAATGATAAAGATTTGAAGCGCTAGCAAGAAAGAGAGCCCTTTTTTCTTTGATAGTTGCATGTCGGTATATGATAAATTATCATTTCTATATAGATGTTCGTTAGAAATGAGTTTGTGAGTTCCTACAGGGTTAATTCTAGCACTAGTAGTCATAATGATATAATGTTATTTTCATCCTCTTTTATCCCTTCTGATTTTTTCCCACGCTGAGTTCAGTAGAATGGATTGCGCAGGTTTGGCTTCTTGCTTTTGTTCTCATTCCAGCGCGATCCAATATCAATATACGCTTCGCAGTTGTGCTTTATTTAGCTCTTTTATCTGTATGGATGCTCCCAAGAAATGTCTGGAAAGTAAGTAAGTGATAAATTTAGCTTTCACCTGCTTACTATTTTGCCCAACGTGTTGATTATTTGTAGCTGTTGAATAGAATAAGATAACATGTGTTAGCTATTAGCTAATTCATTTCATTAGATGAGGCAACTGTTTTTCCGGCAATGAGCTTGCCCGTGTTAATTTTTGTATTCATTAGCTGCATCATCATTCCATCTCAACTAATTGATTGTTTATTGTTGGCTTTGGCAAGCTTTGTCTAGTTCTGTGCTTCATTGGAGTATCACCCTTTGATTTCTTAATGCTTGAACGTAATATAATTAATGCTCCGTCAAGCTTTTCTTTTTGGTAATAGGAACTTTAGGTCATATATTGAAACAGCCACAGGCAGTCTCTCTTGCGGCCAAAAGGTTCCATTGTCATAGAAGTGGGTCTCTTGGACCTCATTTGATGTGTGGCCACCATTGCGAACCCTTTTCTCGACTTGGTAACTTATTCTATGAGTATGATCGAGGAAGTTACGCACAAAATAACTAACCTTTTCGGGTTTTTGGCTACTCAGTCCTTATGGAGCAGCTTTCCCCCCTGATAATTGGCTAGTATATCCTCAGCGAAAAATATTTACCCGTCCAACTATCTCTCGATTAAATGGGTGCTGTCGCTGGGAAATTCACCTGCAAGTTTCCTCAATATTTTCAGGATCAGCTTGGTAGAGCAGCATTGCTGTCTGGGGTTATATTTATTATGCTTGCATTAAGTGCAGATGGAGTTTCTCCTGTTGTCTCACCTAGAACCCCGCCACCAGAGATCTCGGGCTTGCCAAATCTACCTTGTTCTCTCCAAGGCTATTCATATATAATTGTGAAGATATGGCCTTTACAACTGACCAGGAAGGGACTATCTGTTGCAAGCATTGCTGCATGCCTCACTTTCACTGTAAGATTCTTTTCTTTCTTCTATTTGAGATATGGTTCGGTTTGATGATGAGGTTTGTATATGCTAATCTGATGTCTGTAAAGCTATTAATTTAAATAGAATCGGGAAGCTTTGTTGGTGTGTATGCAGATTTCATACTGGCTCATAGTTGATCCTATTCTGTTTTTTCTTTTCTCCACATTTTTGCCTATCGAGGTGATTTATTATTAAGTTCTTTCCTGCTAGTGGCCTAGTGCCATCAAATATCATGAACTTGTTTATCTGAAATTGGGAAAGTAGTTATAACTCGATCTCTTTGTTTGTTAAAGGTATTGCAAAGTGCAAGCCTTTGCTTGGCAACCACACCTCCGGAGGAGCTTGCTTCGGCTTTGAGGTGGTTTATGCTTCCGTTGAAGCATGTAGGTGTTCCAGTGGCTGAGATCATCCTCACTCTACTGCTATCCTTGAGATTCATCAATCTTGTCTTTGATGAGGTATCATTAAAATCCGATCTAGAGTTGTTTTGTGAGAAATTTGTCACGTTGTTGTTTGATTCTGAGTTCTCATCCAACGGCAGGTGCGGAATGTTGCGTTGGGAATTTTATCTCGCAGAGTTAAATGGGAACAATTGACTATTGCAGATAGCATTGAGGGTACGATGTTCACGCTTGTACTTCTTTCTTGGATATTTTTCGATGTTTTGATTATTTCAAGGTGTCTAAATGTCGTCGTATGCGGCATATCAGTTGTATGTTTGTCTTCTCAACTCGTTGCCTATTATATTCGGGCTTAAGATGTTAGCATTGTAGTTTAGCTGACTGCCCCCTCCTCCATTTAACCCAATATTTGTTATGATGTAAGTACAGAAAATGTTGAACTTTCTACTTAAGAAAATTAGATCCGTGAGCTGGGTTGCATATCTTCGGATACTCTTATTGGAATTCTAAATGTCCAGGGTTTCTCTGTTTTCTCTATTGAAATATCTTTATACTTGCAGTTGATGCCTTATGATATTCGTCCCCAGAATAAACCTTGCTAATCCAAACACTCGGCTTAAAATGGTGTGACAAAATTCTCGGCTAACAACCGTTGATTGTATTGTTAAATAAATGGTCTTTTAGAAGCCATGCTACAAGGCGTGGCTATAATGAAGAGCTTCAAGATATGACATCTTTGTGGAGAATGCTTAATTATTTTTTGCTCTTTCGAGCGAACAATGCAACTGTTTTTTTAAGTACGTTCGTGTATGATGCTTAAATGTTCTCTCTTTGCTCTGATGCAGTCTTCATCACGTACATTAGGAGGATCGCCAAAAACATCTTTAGCCACGCGGAGCAAATTGCACAGGTTTTCACCTAGTCGAAACCTCTTCAACATTTGAACCTGATCTTAATCTATTGTACTTAATAATCTGTATTAGAATGCCAATGATTTGTTATCTTCCTTATGTTTGATTCCACCTAAAACATAGGACTCGGTTAAGCATGAGATCGTAAAGAAATTACTGGAAAATTCTCTCTTTTTTCCTTATTCTGTTTTTTGGATGGGGAAGATGATGATGGCTTGGGATTATTAATATGAAAGCATTCTGAACCTTCTACCTTAGAATTCAAGTAAAATGGACGATTGTGTTACTACATTCGTAACAGACTTGAATGTAAGGTAGTGTATAAAATTCTCTTGTGCAAATCTTATTGTGTACAAGGGATTTTGTCACTGCATACATAGTTTATTAACTAGGATCTTAGAAGCCATGACTTCGGTTGAGTATATCGCATTATGGGCCTTCTATCATGAGATTGAATTTTTGATAGAGTTGGTTCCTCGACATGATATCAGAGCAACCCGTGACCTCAGGTCACGGGTTTGATCCCTGCCTCCTCCATTTAATTTATTGTCATCTCGTATGCGATTTATTATGTAGACTTGTTTGACACTTTGTATGGTTGGGTCAGTGCGTTTGTTGTCCGCATTTCGTGCTCCAATGGGATTTCATGTGAGGGGGAATGTAGAATATATCACATTGTGGGTCTTCTCGTGAGTTCGTATTTTTGATAGAGTTAGTTCCTCGACAACTCATGGAATGGTCAATGCAATTTTCTATTGCATAAGTTGGATATTTCATTATCCCAAGTGCGTTGCAGTATTTCCATGTGTCTCCTGTTATATGATCTAGAATGTGTTTTGTATGATCAAGATTGTCTATTTTAAATGATGAAGAGCGTCTGTTCTAGTAGGTTATGATATTTTCATGTCTTTTTTGCTGCATAAGCTGGATGGTCTTGTATGTAAGTGCAATTATGCTCTCATTCATGACAGCATTTCATACCTATGGATAGCGTACTAGTAAATATGATTATTGAGAGTTCAATGACTTTGTAACAAATGGCTCGAACTGTTTCTGATGTTCCCTAGATTCTGGTGCTCTCTGGTGTCCAACTTTACAATTGTCTCTACCTTCATTTTTACAGGCCATGGTTTTGCGAGGTTTCCGAGGTGACAGTGAGACTCACAAGTTATATTTCTCGAGGGACTCAGGCCTTCACATGCCTGATATCGTTAGCCTACTTGCTTTAGTGGGTCTTACTGGTGTTGCTCTATTGTCGGATCGTTTACTTATCTGAATGAGAGCAGTTGAGTGAATCCCATTCTCCTATCTAATGCCGCGCTTTCACTTTTATTGACTTATTGTCTCACTCTCCTTTTATTGTTTCATTCCAAGTCGAAACACCCAGTGTCATCTGCATGTGGAACAATATGACACCCTTGGAAAGTTTCTTTACTTAGTTTCAAGTGTGTGTGTGTTCTTAAATTGGCATAAACACCTAGTGTTAATGTTGAGAGTGCATATGCGTGCTGAATTCGCTGCAGATGAGTAGGAGCCTTATTGTCATTTATATTTCCAGTCTAATTTTAGCAGTCACGCTCATCTTCGTTCTATATGACTACTGACTACAAACTTTTGTGCCGTTTTATTTGCAGCAAAAGTGTCATAGTCCTGTGTGGTTTCATTCACAGAAGTTTATTCAGCTCCAATGGCAACGTACTAGCAAGGGACACAATCTGTTGTAGGGTTCCAGATACTAATAGATGAAATCAGATGTCGTGATAATTCCAAGATGGAAGAATCTTGTTTTGATGAAGGGGCTGTGTTGGATGCAGGTAGGCGGGTGGCTAAAAGATTCAGGGGACGGCTATCTCAAGGCTCGATCCATCTTTCTGAACTTGGCCTTCTTCATCTAAGTGCCCCCCTGTCGAAGGATTGTTTTGCACACATTTTTCTCAAGTAGCTCCATATCTAGCATTAGGTATAATCCATCTGTTAACCCTCAATGCAATAGGGGGTTGTTACTAGGTTTTGTTTTTTCTACTCCCTCCCTCCGTTCCAAAATATAAACAGTTTGACATGAGATGCAGATTTATTTGTGTTGAATTTACGTGAAATTTAATGAAGAAAATTTTTTTTTGATAATAATAGGGTTTATTGTAGTAATTATGAGAAGAGATAATATGAGTGTATTATAACAGTTGGTGATTATTTTGATTTTTTTTAATATAAAAAAATTATTAAATATAATATGTTATATATATATTTTGAAACGATTAAAATAAATAAATATTATATATATTATGAAAGAGAGTAATTTGAATCGTTGAAAGAAAGTTTTTTTATACATCTCAGCTAACCATCAGGTGTTTGACTCAGTTAGCCGGACTATACATAGAGTGCAGATTGTCCATATTGTATAAAATGGTGCAAGACCTTAGAATTTGAACATACGGTCAAATACATGGTGAAGCAAAAAGATTTTATAGGATCTTTCTCGTACTACATTTTCATGATTAACCAGACTAAACACGAGGAATTAACTATAACCTATCCTCGGCAGTCGCCTTAACGAGTAGATGGTTAAACCTCAACCATTAACATTAGATTAGTGGTTATGATGTAGCTCTAACTTTAATCAATATATAGTTTGGATCGCTTTACCGTCCAAATATGGTGCCACACCAAGTAATTAGATGGCTGATACCAATAGATAGGGCTGCAGATAAGTCGAGCAAGTCATTTATCTCGTTAAACATTAGGTTTGGATTTGTCCTTTGGGTAACCAACCCAATCGAAATCAGTCATTAGAATTAAACCGAACCAACAACGTATGAATGTCATTAGCCCGCGAAGTCACATTGAATGAAAACTTGAGAATCCTCACTGGACCGACAAAGATGCCTTAATGACTCAGTTACTGTGTCTATCATGCCGCATCAGAGAATACTCACGATCAATCCATGAATCAAACAAGCATTAAGAGTTACTTTCATTTTAAAAAAAAAAACAAGCATTAAAAATAGGTTTAAGCTAAACTTAGTTGTCAATCAAATGATATTCGAGTTAAGTTTTTATAAAACGAGTGAAATAAAATAACAGAGATATTGTTTTGGATCTAAATCGTTGGAGATCATCAATGTTATGAATACACATATTTGGAGTTTCAATCTCGATGTTCCAATTCCAAAACAACATTGATGTTGTTCATTTCCAACAACAAATGATCCACCCAGGAGTGTTGTTGCTCGCTAATGCAACGAAACCATCAAAAGTTGTTCGCGGAAACCCTTTAAGCACCAAACAGAATTATTCCACATGACAAAATGTCCCACAGACAGTAAACGTGGTCTTGACGTGGCTTGCAAGAACACCACACAAAACAACTGGAAACATACACCATCACAATAAAAGATGTAGCTGCAGTAATGAGATTTTTTTTTCTAAGCCCTTCATTCAACAAATATCTCGTTTGTGGGACCCCACTACTATTCGACATTACTATTATTAAACATTATCACAGCACATATATGGTCCACTTCGTAGCTTAACAGCCAAGTAAAAGTAACATGGGCTACTGGCCAAAAATAGAAAAAAAGGGAAAAAAGTGACATCGGTTATGGAACTTTTCACGAAACAGCTGAATACCTAACACGTTTCGTTCGTCTATAATATATGAAAAGACTAAACCAATCATAAAAACAATTAAAAACGATTTTAAAATACTAAAAATAATATAAAACAACATCAAATAATAGAAAAAACACAAAAAACAACGAAAAAAAGCCTTCAAACGACATTAAACACTCAAAAATGCTTTTTTCATGTATATCTTGCATTTTTAAGAGATTGAAGGTTGTTTTAAATGTTCATAAGCCTTTTTGATTTGTTTTGAGGTTTTTAAAAGATTTGTGTTATTTTAATTGTTTTATAATCTTTTCATGTTATTTTGAATGTTTTAAGATCATTTTAAGATTTTTTTAATATATTTTATGTTTTCAAATTATTTGAGATTATTTTATGATATTTTTAGTTATCTTATTTTCAAAATTCATAAACTGATCCTGTTAGAAACATGGATTTGGCATGGTGATCAGTCCTCATGATGATGCAATTTGTGCATGTTTACGGAATATGAAACCTAACAGCTGCGAGTTTCTCAAAGCAAAACATTCACATCAGTGCAAAGGACCATATAGGACAACTTCACAGCTACATAGTAACATGCAAACATGGGAGAAAACAGATCTTCGACCTCTTTTGTACAATACAAATGAGCGAACATGAGGCCATTCAACCTCCAAGACACAAAAAAACATCCCATTTGGGGCAATGTATGCACCTAATCGTCGCGCAAGATGTGATAAAGATTAAGTTTCTTCTTCAAGATCATTCTCGAGTTGTTATGAGCCTCGGTCTTTACGGTCTAATAGAAGCATACGAGGCAATAAATCACGCCGAGTGAAAAGATAATAGCACAACTGAATTACAAACGAGCGATGAGTAACGAAGATGTCAGGCGATCGCACAGAAAGTACTTGTAGAACAAGCGCTTTTCCGGCAATGCTTAACCATAACAAAGGAAAGAATTACAAGCGCCCCCTCGAAAGGCCAAAAGTGTCACCTATTACTCCGAAACGGAGAAGCCGAACCCTGTAATGTTTCCTAGAATGAACCAGTCAATTACAATCAAAACAGTTAAGCCACATTATTTCTTGAGAGTCTTTACTCATCCATGCTACCAAGAACTCATCCATGCATACTCAGATCATCCATGGGTATTAACAGCCTCCCAAACCAAGTTCTTAGGAATCGGATTGGTGAGATCGCGTGCCTGTAGAGCCGCAGCACAAAGGGTATCAATCGTCATGACATTCGCCTTCCAAAACGATGCACAATTGTAAGGAAGATTATGTGTCGCACATAGTTGCTTAACAAAAGGCGATATCTTCCTAAGTTGGTTCCTAGGCAACCTAGGGAACAGATGATGTTCAACCTGAAACTGCAATCCACCATGGAACCAATCCATCCAAGACGGGCACGAGATATCGAGACTCCCATTAGTCTGTTTCTCGAACCAGTCGTTCCCGCTAGGCTTACCGACATACACACTCGTCGAGAAATGGTTCAAGCAGAACTGAATGTGCTGGATCCCGGTCACCACGAAGCTTGCAACCACGAATGCAAACCTCTCGCCCCAGTTAGGCAATCTCGAAACGAGAAGCGGATACCAAATCCAGAATACAAGAACACAAAAGAGCTCAATACCCCTATTGGGCACCTTCCTGTTAGACAACAACAAGATCAAAGACTGTGCCCACAGATTGATCCTCGCGAAACACATGACCAGATAGAACGTCCAATGCTGATATCTCACCAAGAACCTCGAAACCCCATCGAAACTCATCTTCCTGTCATAGAACCTAGACGTCAATGACCTAAAGAACTCCGACGACACAACAAAGAACGGCATGTGCTGAAGATCGGGGTCATATTCGAGACTATTACAAGCAATGTGATGAGCATTATGATTTCTCTTCCACCAAGCAATGCTTATCCCAGCAAGACAGTTACCAGATAAGAGCTGAGCGAGGCGGTTAAACCGAGGGCTCATCATGACCTGATAATGCCCAGAATCATGACCAATCCATCCACTTTGAATCCACATCCAACCCACCAATCCACCACACAACACATGAACCCAAAACCCATCAAGCAAAACCACACCACACACACTCACAGCAAACATCATCACAATCATCCACATCAGGACGCAAACCCCATGACCCTTTCTCTCAAAAAGACCCATTTTGGCAAATTGGGCAGCCAAATTTCTATACTCTTTCGAAACTGGTGAAACCCTATAATCCTTTAAGTGATACCCAGTGAAGAATTGGTCCAGTTCCTTCCAAGCTGAGCCCGGGTGGAGCGCGACGAACGCGTCCGTCACGTCCTGGCCGGCGAGGATCACGAGCGGATCCTCACCGCCCGGGTGGGACTCGATCCAATTCGAGACGTCGTAGATTTTGCCTTGAATCGAGATCCACAGATCCCCTTTCTTGTTGTGGGTTTTCAGCTCATCGGATGAAATGTAAGTCCTGGTTGTGTCCACCATTGTCGAATTCCGAGAAATGGGTTCTCGAATTCGATCAAATGGGTGCTCGAAAATGGTGATTTTGGGTCGTTTTGGAGTGAGTGGAGGGGCTGTTTGTGTGATAATGTCTGTTCAGTTCCTTGTTCTTGTTCTCTCAATGAGGTGAGCTATGGAGAGTTGGGGTTATTATAAAGGGAAGGAGTTTTTGGACAAGAAAATAAGGAGATTTTTTCTGAATTTGGGTTGATTTGTGATTGTGACAGTGATTGAAGGATGGGTCCGAAGTTCCAAGCATACGGAGAATAGTACCTAAAGCAACTTAAGTATTGGAAAGTCTTATACACTGTATATTCCGTGTCAGGGTTTATATACGGAGAAGTAGTTGTTAAGTGTTACGTATTACTTTTTTTTTTGTTTCAAAATAAATAGAATGAATAAAAATTTTAAATTTGCTCAGATGAAGTTTGAATTGGTTAGTGAGATGATGAAATGATGTTTTTTATACTATTTTTTCTGTCTCATATTATAAATAACATTGTCAATCATGCGTCATTCAACACGTATATTGAGAAGTTTCGTTTAATATCTTAATAACGCAAAGAAATTATGTCATCGATGACAGATTGAAATACATAACTTAAATTATCATTAGTGTTTCACGATAATTTCTCAGAAAATATCGTTTAGTATTTCCACGACGCCAGTCAAACTTCACCTCGATAAACATGATATTCAAAAAATTGTTTATAATTTACTACGATGGAAAGGGTATAAGAATTTGTCATAGAACATTGATATTAGTTGAAATCACATACTCCCTCGATTTCATCTAAATTACAACACTTTCTATTTTGAATGTTTCATTCAAATTATAATATTTTCATATTTGATAATTTTTTACACAAAAATATTAAAATATCTTTATTTTATATCACTTAACTCATATACCACCGTTTCTCTTTTTTTCTAACTTTTTTATTTTATACACTCACAAGGGCAAAATTATCATTTCTTATTAATTCAACACACACATAAATTATCATATTGGGTCAAACAATTATAATTTGAATGGGATAAAGAAAATAATTTCGGGATAATTATTTAAACTCCCCAAACAATTTTCATCTTACACTTTGGTTTTTAATGGCATTTTTAGATATCCATTCAAAATTTACTTTATAATTTGATACCCATTCCCTTAAAATACCAACTCTATCCCCACTTTAACATAACCATATCATCCTAAACTAACCCAAATCACACCCTTAACCTTTCACCTCCTCAATCATCTAACTCATTCAACCCATTTCTCGCTTTTGCCTTTAACATCATCACTATCCTATCACCACCACTCCTCCATCTTTCCTTGCCCACAATCTATTTGACCAAACATCCTCTCGTCCTCTTCTTGGATTTCGTTCTAGACGAGGTAAATTTGAAGACGAAGGACGCTGGGACAAGCGAACATGGTTGGGGATGATGAGTCGTCATAGGAACAGGTATGAAGAGGCCGAGGCTAGTGCAGACGTCGTAGCTGGATAAGAGATCCATGGTCCTCATTGAGCATTTGGGGATTGAGAAGGCGATCCCAAAGACGATAATGAAGATGATGAATATGGACGCACTGACACGGATCGAGCATGATGGTGGCGGTGTTTCAATGGGGAATTTGATACTACAACTGTTAAATTTGATGCTTAGTGTTTCGAGCATGATATTTATTTTAATGATATTGGTATCATAATTCATGATGATTTAGCGTTTTCTAGTGTTCATGTTGAAAGTTCGGGTCCTAATATAATTGATGAGCTGAAGTATTTTGTGAGATTGGTGACTATATGCAGAAATCATTTCATGTATTCTTAGAATCCACTTGCATCTCAGAAGCTGATGTTTTTCTCCAAGAGCACAATGCTGGTTTTTTAATTGCTTTTGTAATGTGTTGTTAAAAGTATACAAAGCATGAAGGTGAGATGGAAGGGAAGGTTGCTGAAATGGATTATGATAAATATGAGCAATGGAATAAGAAAAGAAAGAAGCGATAAAGATTGTAGACTCTAACCAAATGACGCAAGACACATTGGCATCCATCAAGCTTCAATTCGAAAATAGATGATATATAAACTGATTTTCGGGTGTATGAAGTGTTATTCGTATTATGTATAAACTGGTGTTCCGGATGTATGAAGTGTTTATCGTGTTATGTATGAACCGGTGTTACGGGTGTATGAAATATTGTTCGTGTTATGTTTGAAGTTTGAACTAACGTTTTGGGTGTATGAATTTTTGTTCGTATTATGTATGAACTGATGTTTCGAGTGTATCAACTGTTATTCGTATTATGCATGAACTAACATTTTGGGTGTATGACTATTATTCATGTTATGTTTGAATTGACATTTTAGGTGTATGAATTATTGTTCGTGTTATGCATAAACTAACATTTTGGGTGTATGACTATTATTCATGTTATGTTTGAATTGACGTTTTGGACGTATGAACTGTTATTTGTGTTATACTTGAACTAAGATTTTGGGTGTATGACTATTATTCATGTTATGTTTGAATTGACGTTTTGAGCGTATGAATTGTTGTTCGCGTTATTTATGTACTGATATTTTAGATGTATGAATTATTGTTCGAATTATGTATGAACTGACATTTTGGGTGTATGAATTAGTGTTCATGTTATGTTTGAACAGATATTTTAGGTATATGAATTATTGTTTGTGCTATACATGAATTAAAATTTTACATGTATGAATTATTATTCGAGTTATGCATGAACTATTAAAAAAAAGTTCCTGAGATCTTATGCAATTTTTTCTCAAAATACTATGGCTTTGATACTTTTTCTTCTTGTGTGTATAATACTTAAGGAGATAGTCCTCCTTTTATAGCAAGAAGATGATACAACAATAATGTTTAACATAACTAAGTGGACTAACAATTACCTATAAACATAACAAAGTGGACTAATCATTATCAAGCTAAGAACTCTTGTTTTGCTTGACCTTATCATCCACTCTGGTTTATAATATATTAAGACATTATATTGTTCCATATTATTGAGTAAATTGTATATCGATGAAAGATATTATTTTGTTATATAATATAATTTTGTTGTAATGTAATTAAACGAAGGATAATTTTCAATATTCAAAACTCAATATCATTATAAGATATCAAAACATTATATTGTTCCATACAAGTTTAATCATTACAAACGAATAGAGTTTACAAAACATTATAATCAAAACATTATAAGTAAAGATTTTGGATTCTTCATATTTGCTTTGTTTCATATTAAAACAAAGTTATGCATCATAATTGTTGCTTCTCATTTAATCATTTCTTTCCAATACTATTCGAACTAGATTGATGTGGATATGTATGAGTTATAGTTAACACACAATTAAGGTTGATATTAATCCAATGTTATATCATTTAAGACACAGGATCTAATATTGTGGATTTTCACCTGAAATTTTAGCAATATTAACTGTGTCATATTGAATCATAAATAACAAAGTTATTTATATAAACTGTAATGTGATCAATATGAACTGCAATAAATGTCGAAATCAGATTATAATCTAAACTCATTACATAAGTTTTAAGGATCATAAATATATAACAAGTTGATGATTAAACAAGAATTAAGATCAATGAGAGAGTATTAGATGTTTACTTTCCATAACCTTTAGTTGTACATGCTTTTCCTCCTCCAAATATGAAGAGAGGTCCTTACTCCTTTTTCTAGTCTTCAAGGATGGATTTGTTTTATGTTATGTATCTTGAGCATCCATTTAACTGTAAAATGTGAAATATAAATTGTCTCCTTTGTATCGGTGAACTGTTTTTTTTTTATCTGTGAACTATCTCCTTTAATTGAGTGTTCTGTATGTGTGGACTATCTTCCTTCAGCGGATAAACTGCATTATTTGATTGTGTGAATTGTATATGTGAATTTTCTGAACTGATTTTTAGTAAACTGTGTACTCTTAATCTATGAACTACGACAACATGTATGTTATCTTGATCTTTGAACTACATGGGTGTTGATATGAACTATAAGTGAGACCTCTTGAACTGTCTTTTTTAATTTATGAACAATATAAACAAAATATATGAATTGTATTCATTATCAAATAGTTATTTAATCACTGTGAATTGTATATTGTTTATATACGAATTGCATAGTGTCTAAGATGTGAAATGCATATTATTAAGTATCAACTGAATAAAATAGTTTATTGAAATATATATTAGTATTAGATATGAACTTCAAATTATTTGCATATCAAGTACAAATTTTTTACTTATATATTATTAAATTTGAATTTCATATATGAAATGTGAACTATAGAGGGAACATTATCCTGATTAACAGGCATAACAAGCACCAATCATTGAACATTACGTCAATTAAATTATGCTCCTTAATTAACTCGCATAAGAAAACATTAACCACCCAAAACCACCAATCTCAGCAAATCAAACCCCCAAAAAACCATTATAAACAAACAAATTCCTGCGCGACACTGCTAGAGGACACAAATCCAGCTGCTTGAACAACCCGAACCCTTCTGTAGAATACTCGTTCCTAGCACACGTCTGAATAATCAAGTTCCAAACCATCTCGTTCTTCCTATGGATCTGATCTAACAACCACCTAGCTTGTCCAAGATCACTCACCTTTGCAAACCCTAAAATCATCACATTCCATAACCTAAAATCCTTCATGTACGACATCGACCCAAAAATTGCATTGACTTTCCTCGATTACATCCAAAACAGTTCCTTTGAGGCATTTTATCAAACAGGTTACGAGCAACCATCAAATAACCATATTTGACATACATTTATAGAAGCCGGTTCCCAAGGGTTAAAGCAGAGTTGAGGAAACCCTTTTTGAGAAAGACAAGGTAGAGCTGTATCATCATTTCGATTTTTTAAATTTTCGAAACCTTAGTTCTTCTTTCCCTCTCCCATCTCGATTTCTTCATGAAACAACCATATTGGCATCTGTGTTTATCATTTGGTGCATAGTTCGAGGTGCCCATAAGCTCAATTTCATTTGGGTACAAAGAAGATTTCGAGCTTCAGGATATGGATATCTGCGAGGTTTGATCCAACCAACTACAACCTCCCCGTGTTCCTGTGCTTGTGCTATGATTGTTACGCCGACCACGTCGGCTTCAACTAAACCCTATACACACCATATCCACTGAACCCAACAACAACAAAGAACAAAAATCGCTTCTTTCTCATGCTGATAGTTGTGACATGAGATGTTTGCTGTGAATATTGTGGTAGAAGGTTTGATCATATAAGGAATAGATTTGAGATTTGATATGATATGAGAAAAAATAAAGTATCTAGATGTACTCGCAATGTGCAGGAAAAGAAAATGGTGGGAAGCAAGCTGGTTGTTTGGTTGCAATGTGCAGGTGAGTGAATGAGTAGGTCAAGAGTCATTGAGCTGGAAGAAGGAGGTCAAAATGGTTAGGTGTGGAATATTTATGTTTTTTATTTAATATTTAGATATAAATAAAAATATGATTGGATATGTAAATATAAATGAAATTTAATATATATATTTTAGTGTAATTTTTTGGAATAATTTCTTCATATGGTGAAAAAAATGTTGAGTAAAGTTTCATTAGACGTCTAAAGCTCAAACTGGAGACAAATTCTTCAAACTCTAGCAGGAGAGTTTACCGCTAGTCCTACTAGCTGCTAACATCAATTAATGTGTGAAAAGAAGCACAGGTTTGTCATTGTCTTGGCACGTTCTTGTTGTTGGCAGCTCTTGCAAATTCCCGAGTTCCACTCACGTCCACTCGTACGTGAAAATGTCTACGTTCCTCCATTCAAAAGAAGCCAGACCAGATGAAATGAGTAGTTCTCTGTGCGTAATACTTCTACGGCGGTATAAAAATTATATTTGTTTCGTTTCATATTTAATAAAATATTTTGATCCGAAATAAAAATTTATGTTACGATTGAATTTTTATGGATTGTGAATTTTGATAAAGAAAAAATATTTTTTTTGATAACAGTGAGATTTATCGTAATATTTGTGAGGAGATAATAGATGTAGAATAATAGATGAGATTGATTAGTAATTTTTTTTATGTTAAAAAGTTATCGAAAGAGAAAATATTGTAATTTTTTTAGATCGATCAAATAAAAAAACATTACGATTAATATGGAATGGATGGAGTAATATTTTGATTCGGATCGAGAATTTATATATGTGTTGGATTTGTATTGAATAATATTAAAAATATGATTTATTGTATTAGTTATGAAATGAGTTAGTGGATGTAGCGTAATTGATTTGATGTTATCCCTTATCAAACTAGAAATCAATATAATTTTTGTGAAATATTAATAAAACAAGTATTATAATTTTCATAGGACGGATGAAATATATTTTTTTGGATCTTTTTAAAATAATTATTTCCTCCGTTTTAAATTAAGTGAAATATTTTGACCATATATGATTATTTAAAAACTTCATTAAATTTGATGTAATGGGCATCCTTACTCTTTTAGTGTGCAAGTGAGAGATGAAGAATGAGAAATATGATAATGGGTGTGATGATACGATATAAAATGAATAACAAGTATCGTTAAATAAACTTCCTCAAAAAGTTTCGTTTTATGATAAGATTTCATTTTTTTATGACTAACAAATTAGAAAAATTGTTTCATATTTTTTGAGACAAAGGGAGTAAAACATTTTCTTATTTGAAATTTTTTTCATACAAAATAATCAAAAAAATCCATAATTTTATATTCAACCCATTCTCTCATAATTTCTTCCTTTTATTTTCTCACTTCTCTCTCACACACACTTAGTGAAACAAAAAAAATACATATATTTTCATCGGTCCCGTGAAAATTACAACATTTGCATATGTAAACGAAAAAGTTGATCGTGTTATCAATGATTCCCAGGACTCACAAACAATATTTTTTATAAAATTATCGTAAGACTTCAAAAATAGATTTATTCATATCTTACAACTCTGGGTTAAAAACAATTAATATCCTATTTTTAGTAATAAAAAGTAATATATTAAAATATATAATAAATAATATAATTATTATAATTTTATAGAATAAAAAAATACAATTCAACGCATACCTAAATTTTCGTAATGGCAGCCCAGCATTGCATTTAACATAGGCCTCGGCGTTTGGGCTGACCCAGTAGCTGAGCTGAGACTAGACTGTCCTTTTGACACAGAATAGAAATACAAACATATTAAATCTATTTTATAATTCTTATAATATTTATATATTTGTATTATGAATATAAGTCTCATTTTTATATCAAATCACATTTGATCATCTTGTAATATATATTTGGTTGAAGAATGTAATTTATACAATCATTGATGTTTCACGATAAATTCATAAAAATTATATTTGATCATCGTTGCACGCGTGTTAAATTTTACATACCATATAAAAATATTGCAATTATTTTGGTGTTAAATTTTACATATCATATAAAAATATTATAATTATTTTGGAACGGGAGTAGATAAATATAGGAATTGCTAGTTACAATTTGCCAATTACTTCTTCTTTTAACATTGACTAATAACTAGAATCCACTATTCCACCATACATGAGAAAAATCAGAAGAAGAAACTTATATGTATAAACCACGAAAGAAATAAAATAATGATAAACATACCCATTTACAATCTCGTGAAAGAAAACGCAAACTAGCACGAATATCATCGATCATGGAACCATCGAGATCGAGCCACAAAATCTTACATATTTACATGCAAACTTGATTACCAATGACTCCTGACTATAGGATCTGCAGCACACACAGATCCTACAAAAACCAAGCAAGAAAACGTGCACTTAAAGCATTCCGTTTGTTTAGTCCTAAAAAACAACAATCAAAATCAAACTTCAGAAGTTTCTTTCGAGGCATCAGCAGATGATTTTGATTTAGACGTCGACGAGGATGTACTACTTGTCGTCGTGGTAGCATACCCGATCCCCTCACGTTTGCTAGGGAAGAAGTAGAACACCAAGCTAGCAATGGCACCAATAATGACCGGCAACACGGCCATCAAGGTGTTCTCAGACGACTCCAACGACGGGAAGAAGCAATCCACGGTGTTGCTGTCGAGCACAGCCACAGTCGCAAAAACTAACAACGAGAGTCCGGCATGGACGAAGTCCCCTGCCTGGATGGCATAGTCAGGATCGTTACTCTTCTCCTTAGAGCCCGACGTCCAAAGTCCCTTCAACGTTGCGATACCATAGTATGTCGTCTTGCCATCAGTGAAGCTATCGGTGAAGGAGCCCAAGGCACAGGTAAGGCCACAAACGCCTATGAGAACGCTCATGAATATCTTGTTTAAGGTATAACACTTACCGTTGTTGCTCAAGACAGGACTAAGGAACTGAAATATGAAGACGGTTCCCGTAGGCAACAGCTTTAAGAGGCTCGTCAGTCCGCTCGAGACGGACGAGTTAGAAGATTTGGTTGTTGCGACTTTTGTCATTGTAAGGTGTTCTAATGTTTGGTGGGAATAATTTTGTGTAAGGAAAGTTTGCGAAGATGTTTTGATTCATAAAGTATATATAGGGAGAGGGAAGTGTGGAGGAAGGTATAGGAAAAGTCAATGAGAAAAAGAATGAGAGGACACATTTCTTTCATTTCTAGCGTGGAATTTTGGACTTCTACTATTTTTTCTTGGTCTAAAGGATTACTATTTTGTCTATGAATTAAAAGTCTTAACTTTCTAATAAACATGCGTATTATCCTTGTATTTATACCCATTTGACCTCCCTTTTTTATTTTATCAAAGTTCATACTTTTCATGAACTTTGTGTTTCCATTTATTTACTCATACTTCCTCCGTTTCAATATATATGTAATAATTTGATTGTGCGTATTTTTCGATACAAATTTTGATTCATGATATAGGACGATAGAACAAATGGGAAAAACAAAGATCAAACTTTTGATTCAGTATCACGATTTTCTGTGATACCATAACGAGGAACTAATTTTATCAAACTGATTCTAGAAGACATATTAATATACGTGTAACATTTATCTTGTTGAGCTAGTATCATACGTGAAAATTTAGATTAGTATTTGTTCCATGAAAAAGGACATTAGAAAGGTTGAATAGAAAGTATGCAGTTGGACTTTCATATTTTATGGACAAGAGGACATATCTAAAAGACGTGATCAATGGAAAAGGCGATTATATGTGCAATTGTGCATATATTTGTTTTCTAAATAATAAATGAGGTATATGCATGGTTATTCTAGCATACATAGAACCACGCAAGGAATTTGAATATGATGAATGATGATACATACCAATTGTTCATCTTCATTGAGTCAATTCGAATCAATCATTTATCATTCGCTAATCCTTACGAATTCAAACGTTTCATGAAAGAAAATAACTTTGTAGACAGATCCGACATATTATTATTCTACGGTGTGAAACTATACAACATTACTTCATGTATGTAAAATCATAAATTATTATAAGTTGTGTGTTTAACGTATAAAGCTGGAGTTCAAAGTCTGCACTCAACGGGCTGCGAAATTAATCTCGTGCGATGGCTATAGATTATACTACATAACACCGTAGTCAACTTGAGAAACTGAGCTAAAATTCATCGGAGTAATATTCAGAGATGGCTAAAGAACTCAATGACCAAATTAAGAGAATTGGAAAAGTCACCCATGCATTCATGAATTTCTGTCGCACATAGAAAGTATACACGATATATTTTGTTTGAAACATCAGATGAAGAAATGCACTCAATTAGTTACTATTTACATGTATTAATTAAAGACATCACTACTTAAATGATCCATTTATAACCTTTAAGGCCTCCGAAAGTTCAATCTGCACTTTTTGTCAATGAGAATTTCTCAGCATATCAAAAAATTCACAAAGACAGAACTGTTTGTTGATATAAAATAATTATGTTCTTATGAATTAAAAATTCAATAAAAAAATCCAACTTCATTAAATCAAAAAATATTTTAAAAAAATCAAATGACAACTCATGAATGATTAAATTCCACACTTTTTAATATGATGAAAAGTTTCCATTATACAAATGATGAATAATTTTCTATAAAAATCCTCATTTATTATTTAAAAAGTAAGATCCGTCAGATCCCAACTCAACCATTGATCTTCATTTTTGAATAGAGATTGACTTAGTTATCGAAATCGGTCCCTGAAAATCATACCTCGGATCCTATTAATTGAGCTTGTTATTTTTTATCTATGCAGATTTTCGTGTCTGAATCAGGGCACAAATCATCCCACCCAAAAACCAACGCCCCTGGGCCTTCAAGTTCAGGTTCAACTACCGAACTCAGATCCAACTTCCTGAATTTAACACAAACATAAATATTTTTCGATAACGTAATACATATAACATTGTGTAATTTTGATTGTTCATGAACACATACAACATTTATTTATATAAAATTCATCATAAATATCATTTTGAAAATTTATTTTCACAAAAATATCTTCTTTTTTTTTTTTTTTTCCTCTTCACGAGGTACGTTTTCATCCTTACCCCTGCCCCATCCTAATCCCCAGCCCCACCGCATCCGCAGCGTCGCTGGCGTAGCAAGCACGACCCCAAATCAACGACAACCTCACCATCGTCTGCGGCTCTAACTGCCTCATCCTCGACATCGACCCCACCAACTCCACCATCCCTCGCCTTATCAAGACATTCTTCGCAAACCCTAACGTCATCATCGTCGAGGTCAAGATCGACGAGGTGGCGAAGCAGCTGTTCAAGAACAGCGGGATCGAGTTCGGGAGGATCGAGGACGTGAATGGACTCGATGTGAAGGGGCAGAAGAGGGAGGATCTGAATATGGCCAAGTACGATCTTGATCGGCTTGCGAAGGTCGTGATCGGAGATCATGTGGATGCATGTGGTGAGGTCGAGGGTTTATATTAAGTGGTATGAGAAATTCGCGAGTAGATGGGACCCGTGCTATGAGACAAAGGTGAAGTTCGTGACTTTCCATGCGTATCTATGCTTCGCCCTCGGTGAGAAGCTTCTCCCTGTTGTGAGCTCTGCCTTCTTCAACAAGAAGTCCACCAAGAACTGATCTGCAACTGTTTTGAGATCTGATTTTGTGTTAAATCCGTCTATCCTATCGGCTATGATACTAGTTACTGTTGCTAATATTTCTACTAATATCTGTTCTTGATTTCGATATATCTCAAAATTTCGTATTTTAAAAATACGTGAAGTATGTATATAAATTTGATTATTTAATATGAAAAATATATATGAATAAATATAATAAAATAATAATTTTATTTTGTTATTAAAAAAAATATATAAATTATATATATTATGAAGGTCTGAATAAATATAATGAAAGAATAACAATTTTAATCCTAAAAAATTTGAAATTTGAAATATAATATAATATTAATATTTTAAAGATAATTAAATTAATAAGGATTAACTTTTAAAAAATATGATGAAATTAGGATAAATAATAATCACGACCCTGACAATGCGATATGTCATAATTTGATTTTTTCCGCACTCTTTATTAATATCATTGTACAACCTGCAGTCCTTTCAACCTTTATTATTTACCCTCTCACTCACTTATATCACTCTTTCCACCACTTTTCTATTTCTTCTCCTGCCTCGTAATTCTCTCCAGAAACATCGAACCAAACCACCTTAACTTCTCATCATCTCTTCATCTTCACGCAGCACCTTCATCATCTTTACATCTCTTCTCCTTCATCAACACCATAATCATCTCTTATTCCTCCCTTCCCTTTCCAAGCATGATCGTCGACCACCATCACCATACACCATCATCGTCGCCGCCTTCGTTCTCTTTCCAGCAACCAATGACGGCCACTAAGGCTGTTAGCCGCTGCCGCTACCTCTGCCGATTTCCACTCGGATCACAATCGCTTCGATTCAACGCATCCAAATTCGAGATCCCTAAATCCAAAAGAGATACCAAAATCAATCCCTCAGTTCAAGGGATGGATGATGATTCGATGATCGGAGAGCACTGATCGTGTTGACAACAAGCTCAATTCGTCTTCGTCTTCGTGTTTGTCTTTGCCTTTGATCTTGATTCTCTGTGTGTATGTGTGTTGGGGGATGCGTGAGAGCTGTGGCGGTGAGGAAAGAGAGAAGAAAGTGGGAGACAATTACTTTTTTCAAATCCACTCACATACACACAAGAAATTTAAAGAACAAAAGCAAGGATTGTGACACACCAAGATTACATGAATCTAACTGTAATGAAATTATGATTTAACGTATTTTATAAACAAAGAAACTTACTGATTCAAGGTAAGGATGCAAAGGGAACGTGGATTCCTATTTTTTCGGATGATGTCCTATTTCTTTTCTCATGGTTAGATTATCGGTTCATATGTTTCTCTTATCCTAACATGAATCTAGATCATGAACACTCATAAATGACGCAAAATAACTAGCTTAATACCTGATATGTCTTTGTTAGTGCGTCAGTTTGATGTTTTCTGGTGCTCACGAACTTCACCGTAATCTGTTCTTTTTTTACATATTTTCTGATGAAATCAAATCTTGTCTCTATGTGCTTGCTGCGATAATGAAACACATGATTGTTCATGAGGACTATGTTAGATTTGTTATCCATCAAAAGGATCACTAGTTTTGACTAATTCACTAAGCATGTTGCTGTGACTGCCATGACTTCGACCTCGTATGATGACAATGCGACGGTATTCTACTTCTGTGAATTCCACGACACCAAAATTTTATTAATGTAGAATGTCATTTCACTGGCGTTCTTTTTTTCATCGTGGTCACCGGTTAAATCAATATTTATGTAACCGATGGATTCTTCCACCATGTTCACCTCGATCTCATTCTCTGTCATCTGTCCATTTTTGCACTGAAACACTATCGTCCTTTTGTCCATGACCTAAACAACCGAGCAATTGTCAAGCCTCACTTTCCCGGTGATATTCTCATCTACCTTCTAAAATATTTCTCGCTGGCCTGTCATGTCATTGCTGGCACCGTTGTCCAAATATCAGATATCCATATTTGTTGTCTTATTCTCGCCATGATGAAACATCTACAACATCATTTCTTTGTCGGATTATAAGGCGTCTTGCTGCTCAGCTGGTGTCTTCTCCTGAGACACGGATAACGATAATGCTGGCTCATCGCGTGTGGCGCGTATGAGATGCTTCTCGTCATTCCGTCTCTTTCCACGATACTCAGAAGCATAGTGTCTCATATTCCTGCAATGAAAATACTTGATGTGTCTTTTGTCACGGCTGCTGCTTTCGGTACCTCTGGCACGTTTCTGGCGTGCCGCATAATTATCGTCTCGACCCCCCTTCAGTTTGAGATGTCGGATCCGTGTCTCTTTTCTGCTGATGAAATGTCCCCACTGTTGTTCCTCTGCGATGTCCGTCGCTCAGTATGAGTGAACATGAGTAGTTTATCATCACTGTCGGTGTGCTTGCTGAGTCGAGCTCTCTCCTCGTACGCCTTCAATCTCCCTATGAGCTTCTCGAACGACATGGTCTCAATGTCAAAAAATTATTTGATCCGAACAACAAGTGAGAAGTATTTGTGAGACACAACGTCGAGTATCTTCTTGACAAGTTCAGCATCGTCAAGATCTACATCAAGGTTGGAAAATCTGCTAGGCATGTCACTAAGGTTTTCGGTGAACTCATTAATCGAGTCATGTTCTTTCATCCGAAGAACATCGAACTCACTCTTCAATGTTTGCAAACGTGTGTTCTTTATCCGATTAGCACCCAGATACCTTATCTTCAGGTTTTCCTAAGTTTCATTTGCCATCTTTTTCTTCGCAATTTGGAGAAGAACATCTTCATGAATAGACTGGAGGATATAAGCACGCGTCTTCTTATTCTCCTCGGATAAATCTTCTCTTCCTTCGTTGGTTCGACCGCCTCCCAAACTTCCTGAGCATGTACGATTGTCTCCATCTTTATTGTCCATAAAAGGCCGGGTCAGTCCCAGCTACTCTTATCCCTGAGCACAACGTCACCAACAACCTTTCTCCTTTCCTCCCTCATTCGCATAACACCACCAACGACCCCTTGGGCTATTCCAATGATGTTTTTCGGCAACCAGTAGGTCCAAGGAGGTGATGGCTGGTGGACAATGAGGAGGATGAGGCTTGAGTGTCATGGGTATCAAGGGTGATACGTGATCAAGGCTTGAAACGCTTCATGGAAACTTTTCGGCTACTTTTCGACGAAACTCCCACGACCACTAGCGACAGAGGGTGGCAAGGCAAGAGGGAGTGTATTGGGTGACAATGTTCCTAGGGTTCTAGGGGTTTTTGAAGTGTAAGACAAACTAGGGTTATAAACGTTTCAAAGGTAACCTAACCCCTATCGATCCTTCTCGTGTATAATATTTTTTCAATATAATGTGTTGTGGTGATTATGATAATGAGGGTACCATCAGAATGACGATGATATGCTTATTTTCTTTGTTGATATGTTAAGGAAAAAATAAAACTAGGGGGTTTTGATAATATATGCATGGATGCATGCATTACATTATGAGATATTATTTTAATGTTCATCATGATTCCAAAATGCTATGACTGTACTTTGTTATATATGAGAATGCTTGGTGTTGTGATACGATTAATTATACTTAATCATGGGGTTTATGTAATAAAAGGATACTAAATATATAATGGGGGATCAGGTTGTAATAACAAACCTTGACATTAGGTTCGAGATCGGGGATGATTGTTTTTTACATGTTTGATATGTGATGTTGGGTATTGGGTTGAAATTAGTTAGAATACACACCATTATAACATATATATCCTCCCAAGAAATGAACAAAAACGACCTCTAAATGCTTAAATTAAATGGACATGAGTACGTATGGCTTGGTTTCATTACCTTAGTGATCTATCAAAAAACGAATATAACAATATATATGTGTCCTTGAATTGTGAAGGTCGAGCATTGCGCGTCCCTTTTTGTATCCATTGGATCGTTGGTCTTTTTTCTTGAAAATATTATGTAGATTGAGCATGATGTTCCTTTCTGGGTCTGACGTGACCATTTTTACATTCTTTAAAATTATAATGAAGAATGTCAAACTTAGTGTCCTTTTTTAGATCTATTTGGGATCATTCATTTTTTCTTTAAATAAGCTTGGGTGACTATTAAAAAGTTATTCTTTGAGTCATCGTCACGAAAGAGGAAGTAGTTAAGGAGCGATGGGCATCCCCATCCTCTTAGCATGCATGCAACGGTTTTGAAGTCGTTGTGACGGGACCATGGGGTTACTCTCTGCACGGAGGTCCAAATCATCTCAATGTAGGCATCTGGTGTCTTATTGAAAATGCACATAAGGTGTAAGACGACGTACGAAATATGCAGGTGTGGAAACATAATCTCATGAGTAGCCCGACTAACGATTGATGTACTATCTCTTTATTCTCAGTCTGTCAGGTCTTTGGAGTTGTTTTTCGAATCGAGTCATGGACTCATGATAATAAAAATAAAAAAATAGAAAATATATAAAGACGTATAAACAAAAATACTATTTGATATGACGTCCATATTTTTCTATAAGTTATGAAAATGTTTTATTGGCACTCACCGATTGGACATAGTCGGGGGAGTGTCCTGCAAACGAAACTCATATATTCTAGGTTACTGAGTTTTATACTCACAGGTTATGTTTTTCGTTTGCATAAAACCAACAAATTGATGATCGAGTCCAGTAGAATGAGAACGGTATGTATATACCTTATCACGCCTTCGTTTGGACTAATATATCAATTTAGGTCTGTTATGGTTATCATGTAACGAAACGGGTAGATTTTGGTTATAAATCGCCTCTCTAAAAGGCGAGTTCTCTTTTGACGTCAAGAGAGACGTAAAAAAACAATGTCGTCCCACTCTCCATCCCAATCCCTTACCCTTACCTGTCGACGCTCTCTCCCTCCGTTGATGCAGACCTTGTCATCCTCATTCTCGTCGACCACCATAACCCTTTCCACCCCTTTAATCCCTCCTCAAACCTCATACGTCGGCATCACCCTCACCTTCTTTCTTCTCTCTCAAACCTTGCTCCGCCACCGCCACCACTCCGCTCTCGTCCTCTCTTTCGAAGTTAGGACTTGGAAGTTAGACCCACGACAAAGTAAACCGACTGACAATGACATCAATGTCGAAAACTCAGAAGGGAAGTGAGTATATTTATGTTAAAGTGATGCGTTTTGGTGGGAGTTGTGTGAATACGGGATAGTGACATCTTGTGAGAATAAATTTTAAAAATGACATTTCATGAGAATAAATATGTTTACGTCGTAGTTTATTGAAAATAAGTCTCGTAAATGATATATATTCTTTTTGTTTTATTTAAACTATAATATTTATTTTTAGATCATTTCATTTAAATTGTAACTTTTCTTTATTTATCAAATTTTTTAATACAAAACACTCCATCTGTTCCGAATAAATTGTGAAGAATTAACTTGGCATTATAATTAAGTTGTGTGTTGACTTTGTGAATTTTTATCATTTTGGCTTTATAAGTATGAAGAGGAAAGTGTGAGTAGGCGGTGAGAAAAAAGTTAATAATAAAGGTGATGATATGACATAAAGTAGAGGTATGTTGGATTTTTTAGTATTTTATGACTGTTTTTTATGAAAGTGTTGTAATTTATGTTGGACGTTCTTTTTTAGTAATATGTTATAATTTATTTGGGATCGAGAGAATATCAAATTATCCCTATTTTATATCACATTAATCCACCCAACATCATTTTTTTCCCTCATATTTTTCTCTATCACACTCACGAGAGCAAATCAGGTATTGTTTCTAAACTCAAAACACACATAAAATACGTGTCGAGTCAATCCATAATGAAATATAAAAATGTTACCATAATTAAAAATTATAAGCAAAATTTAACAGGTAAAACATATTAACTCTGATAATCATCTCCAGACCGGGTTCCTTGTCTCTTTTTAGTAACAAAATGAACCAACAGTAAGATCAAATTTAGAACTAACAGCATAAACAAAGAGAGATTTGTAACTGAGAAATACAAATTACCTATAATTTTCCTTTTGTAAACAAAAAATCATAAACGAATGTATTTATGTAACATAAATTTACTCCAATGATCAACAAAATATAAAATTGTCGAGATGTGACTGTAACATATGAACCCGAAATATCTGAATTTTGATCCAACAACTGTCCAGCCTCATAACACATTAAAACCACACCACTTTCATCATCACGTATCAATTTCCTCACATCATTTCATTTCAACTGCAAACCCGACGACCCATCACCAACCCGACCCGACCGAAATATGTACGGATTCGAGCGCCTGACGACGCCGGCGCCGGCGAAGCTCGGCGGCGACATCGAGGAAGGAACCGGAACTCTCTACCCGGGGCTGAGCTACGGTGAGACGCAGCTCCGATGGGGATTCATCCGCAAAGTGTACGGAATCCTTTCGGCATTGGATTGGATTGGCATTGGATTGGTATGATTTGTTGTGTGGATTTTGATTTAGGATTTTGTGGTTTTTGAGGGATCAGGATCTAATTGGATTGA
The DNA here is from genome assembly GCA_001925005.1 of Drosera capensis. NCBI lineage: Eukaryota > Viridiplantae > Streptophyta > Magnoliopsida > Caryophyllales > Droseraceae > Drosera > Drosera capensis. The sequence goes on from LIEC01011791.1 coordinate 72,650, forward strand.
TATTTGATTGTGGTGTGTGTTGTTGTGTTGTTAGATTTGGTATTGTGATCTTTGATCTAGGGTTTGGAGGGATTGTGATCGAATGGCATTGATTGTGATGTGCGTTTGTTGTGTTGTTTGATTTTTTATTGTGATATTTGATCTACGGTTTTGAGGGATTGGCATTGAATTGGATTGATTGTGATGTGTGTTTGTTGTGTTGTTTGATTTGATATTGTAATATTTGAGTTTTGGGGTTTGATGGATAGGGTGGAGGTGATAATGTGTGATGATGATAGGTATGGGGATTGGTGTTGATGGGATCGCATGATGCATTGTGTCAAATTTGTGTTTTGATCTTTGGATATAATCAGTTTATGGCGGAAGGGAAAGCGCTCGTGTGTCGGGTTTGTCTGCTGTTGTTATGTGTAGAACATAAGTGGTTCGAATTGTGATGCATTGGTCTGACTAGCGTATATACATGAAACTGGCAGTATGAAAATGTTGAAATTCTTGAGAATTTAAATGTTAAGGATGAATGATACCGTGCTATCTAGGATGATGTGGTGTAGCTCCTTGGCATGCCTTGTCATATAGGAGGAACCCTGGTAAGGGCGGTAATTTAGAGAAAGAATGGTAGAAGAATTGTCTTGACACTAGTAACACGCTCATATTTTGTGATTGCATATATCAGGTTCGGAACTTACAATGATAGTTAGTGTAAGACTAACGATTATTTTCACCAAAGTGCATTCAATTTGGATAAGTAGGAAGTTGATGGATCCAGCAACATGTAGGAGTTGTATCGATTTGAGGAGATTAATTGTCCGTGTACTACCTCACGCAAGGCTACGGAGCATCAAATTTGATGAATACTCTTTTCTCTGGATTTCGAATGATGTAATGAACCCTGTCAACGGGAGGTGGATATGTATTGTATGTAAGAGCCTTTTGTCCTGATGGTGTTTGCATCCTTATGAAGTGTTCCTATTGAACTGTTTGACTTGAATTTTCCATCCTACTACTAAAAAATGGATGCTTGTTTTCTTACTCTTATAAACTCAGAACCTGTTGTTAGATCCTCAAAAGAAAAAATGTGCTGAACATGTTACCGACATTCAGTAATTTTTCTTCTACTAGTTTAACTTGCACACCATAATGGATTAGGGGATGCTCTTTTCCACTAACTCGGGATGGCTTACTAGAAAATCAATTTTTCCTTCAGTGTTGGTGCCACTCTATGCCTACCAGCAGAAGCATCCTCACAACTTGATATTCCTCGGCCTGTTCACCGCTTGCTTGAGTGTGACTGTTGGTGTAGCTTGTGCAAACACTGAAGGTATGTTTCTGGTTTCTACCATATCTCAAGAAATGTACAACATTTTGTGCTTGATTGCCTCTTTATAGTTGGTTTGTGGTATTTTCAGGGAAGATTGTGCTGGAGGCATTGATCTTAACCTCCACGATTGTCTCTTCCTTGACCGCTTACACTTTCTGGGCCTCTAAGAAGGGCAAGGACTTCAGCTTCCTCGGACCATTCTTATTCTCCTGCCTCGTCATCCTCATTGTGACTGGGTTCCTTCAGGTATAGCTTTTCTGTATTTGAACATCGTGTTTCGTATCCCGCTTTTGAGTTATTCATGAACCTGCAATTCGAAGGCTTTTGTCTGACATATCTTCCTTGATGCTTTTGCAGACGTTCTTCCCACTGGGTTCGACATCTGTTGCCATCTATGGAGGACTGAGTGCCATGCTTTTCTCTGGATACATCGTGTTCGACACAGACACTCTGATCAAGAGATTTACTTATGATGAGTACATATGGGCTTCCGTAACTCTCTATCTGGATATCCTCAACTTGTTCTTCGCTATTCTACGGATGCTCAAGCAGGGCGACAATTAGATACGGCTTTGTAGAGTATGTTGCCATTGTTTTCAACATGCAAATACCTTACGGCCTATTCAAATAAATCTGTACTATATACAACATGACGTTCCCAAAGTATATTGCTATTGTTCATTTTGCCCGCTACTGAAGTTTTTTCGAATGGTTGGTGTAAAGGTTAACATTTCTCAGTTTGCATCGAGCTTTTTTCTTCTTGCCTGTCTTCCTATGTTGTTTATTTTCTTGATTGCTCTGTTGATGTGTGTTATCATCTGACTTGTATGGCCCCGAGATAAACTCGGAGTTTGAATGTTGTCGTAGTTGATAGAGGTACTAGTTTTAGTTCGCTCTATTTGGGATAAGAGGACACATACTTGTCGTAGTTGATAGAGGCACTAGTTTTAGTTCGCTCTATTTGGGATAAGAGGACACATACTTCTCTCCCTAAAAGGTCATATCTGATTCGTTTTTGTGAATTTTCTCAATGAATATCATCTGATGAAGTTATTTACTCATAGTTTCCTAGCTCTATTTTATTTCTCATCAAAGTATAACGTTCTTGGATTTCCTGTCCAACATTTGTAAGACACGTGATGTTATCGTCACTCTAAAGTCTATTCGAAACAAGACGAGCAGTTTACAAAGAGTTTAAATCTCAAAAATATAGAAAACTAACCAGAAATGTCCAATATATATTGTTTAAATTACATTAAAATCAAATGTAAGGAAATATAAGTGAAATATTACAGTAATCCGAATTTAATCTTCATCGCTATGTAACGATCCATCCCACGATTCTTTATTATATGAAACAAGCACGTAACTATGAGCACGAATGCCCAGTAACACATGATATATGTCAATTTCAGGGATCCGACATCTTATTATATCATGTGTTTTTCATGCACAAATAAGATGCAATGCAATCAATACTGAGCAATCATATACCAAACAAAAATATATTATAATATATATATACAGAATAATAATTCAAGTTCATTAGGTTAATTTTTGTTTCATTATCTTTAGTCTTCATTAAACCTTTTAAAGCTTTTCATATATTTCACGTCATGTTGTGTTGATTTTTGTGAATTTTACAGGTTGATGGCATTGGAGAAGTTATCACAAGAATTTAATATGTTACATAGTATGACCGTATTAGGAACAATTAAACAAACTTAATGTTCTTTGCAGTCGACTTAGAATGATTAATTTTAACCAAACACGACCATCATTTAAAGCCGCTGCGTGCACACGAAAGCGTTCACACCCTCCCTAACTAGTCATGTAATCGTAACTCTCCAAATCATTGATGTTTATAAGAATTTCTTCATATTCAGAATTCCACGATTCTCAAGAATGTAACATTCATTTTATTTTAATTCTATGTACAACAAGTGACTGTCATGCTATTTGTAATTCAGGATTTTAGACATATAACATGAATTTATTTACATTAATTTTCATGTACAGCAGGTGAGTGTCTCGACGTATCATAATTTCATTTGTCACATTTAATAATAATCGAGGGTAATGGAAATAATTCCTCATAAATCATGGGGGTCAGGTATTTTTGTAACGCTCTCTAAAATTCTCCAAAATTAATAGTTCATTACAAAAATAATATACAATCGATATACGATATCACACATTAAGAAAAAACAGTAGTCAAGAATCTTTATTGATCTATAATATTCTAAATGTTACATCGTTACCCATTTAGTCATGCAATCAATAATCACACATTTAATTTAACAAGTAAGTATGTGATCAAATAATCACACAAATCAAGTTGTGTATACCCAAACATTTAATTTAGAATAACGATATCTTGTTATCTTGTCAAATAATCACAAACTTAATCCTGCTCCTTCGTAACATTCGTACCTATAATAAAAATTAATAATATAAATAGCATCGTAATATATTTAAGTGCTAAAAATAATATATTTGTATATATAAGTATACATAATCCTAATGTGTGTTTATAGGGATAAATCCCTCTTTTATCCCTTATGGACTGATCACAACAGGGCCGGCTCAGGCGACTTTAGGTGGGGTGGGGCGGAGGACCCTCACAAAGAAAATCCGGGCCGCCGGTGGTCAGGGTTAATCCGACAAGGTAGTTTCCATACGCTAGCGACGACAGCGAAGGCGAAGCGGCTTCCAACGACTTCTACGACGATGGGGAAATTGATGGTGGTCAGATCCGTACGTCTTGGCCGGGAAATAGTCGGATCTGTGATCGTCGTCGTTTACAGGAGGCGATGCGCGGTGGTTGAAGGCGGCGGTATAGGAGGGACGAAGTCGGGGCGGTTGGATCTGATCGGAAAAAGAGACAGGGTGTGTCAACGAGGTTCTTTTCTAGCCTTGGCAATGACGACAAAAATGAGGCGACGCAGGGGATGGCAAGCTGTGATCGGGAAGGCGTCGCCGAGGTCAGGGAAGTCGGATTTCGTCCCGCCAATGACGGTTGTCATAAGAGACCAAAACAAAAACGAAGACGAAACAGTTATCTTTTTCTCTGTCTATGTTCTCCATCAGAAAACTCAAATTCGATGTTTGAGACCAATTTATATTAAGTTATTAAGATTTTTAACGGATAATTGAGATATTTATAAAAGTGATTAAAATATTTATGAAATTTTTAAAATTATTAAATCGTCTTAAATATATTTCAAAATTTCTTAAAATTGATAGAATATTACACAAAGTCATTATGTGAAAATCATTTGATGAGAAATAAGTCGCGTGTAACATGGATAATGTAGTTGACGAGAAGAGGGTTGGGTGAGATATCTTTGGACAACAGATTTCTCCAGGTGATATTATAGCCATAGGATTTCTTCTTTGCTTCTTTTGCTGAAAACTCCATTATCCTCACAGTAGCAATGTCGCTGCAGCATCATCTTCAAACCTCAATCTCTCCGTTTCAATCTCTCCAATCCAACCACAAATTCACCATCCATTTCACCTCACACAATTGTCTGAAACCCAGATGGGCGTCTTCCATTTCTCAGATCCAACCACCAAAAATTCCGGTCCCCAACACCTCTGTTTGGAAGAGAGCAAAGTCGAAGAGGGCGAGGAATCAAAGGAAGCTGCCATCATCGGACGCGATTGATGTAGCTATCCGCGAGACAAAGATTCATGGATACTGCAAGGTTGGTCGGCCAAAGGAAGCGGCCAGGGCGTTCCAGATGCTCGAGGAATCGGGGGCTGTTCCTAATGTCGTAACGTACACTGTGCTGATTCGCAGCTATTGTATGTACCAGAATGTCGATAAGGCGCTCCAGCTGTTTTACCGTATGAAGGTTGACCCGGACGTGGTGACTTATAACACATTACTGAAGGGGTTGTGCAACTCCAGGAAACTGGATAAAGCGCTAGAGTTGTTACATCAAATGAAGGTTGCCCCTGATGTGGTTACTTATAACACGTTACTGAAGGGGCTATTCGATGCCGGGAAGATGGATAGAGCGCTAGAGGTGTTCAATCAAATGAAGGTTGCCCCGAATGTTATCACTTATGACACGTTACTTACGGGGCTGTGCGAATCCGGGAAGCTAGATAAAGCGCTAGAGGTGTTCAATCAAATGAAGGTTGCCCCTGACGTTAGAATTTATAACACGTTATTGAATGGGATGTGCGAATCCGGGAAACTAGATAAGGCAATAGAGTTGTTGGACCAAATGAAGGTTCCTCCAGACGTGGTGACTTATAACACGTTACTGAAGGGCTTGTGCAACTCCGGGAAGCTGGATAAGGCACTAGAGGTGTTGGACCAAATGAATGTTGCCCCGGACGTGGTGACTTATAACACTTTACTGAAGGGCTTGTGCAACTCCGGGAAGCTGGATAAGGCACTAGAGGTGTTGGACCAAATGAATGTTGCCCCGGACGTGGTGACTTATAACACTTTACTGAAGGGCTTGTGCAACTCCGGGAAGCTGGATAAGGCACTAGAGGTGTTGGACCAAATGAATGTTGCCCCGGACGTGGTGACTTATAACACTTTATTGAAGGGGCTGTGCGACTCCAAAATGTTGGAAAAAGGGCTAGAGTTGTTCAACCAAATGAAGGTTGCCCCGGACGTGGTGATTTATACCACTTTACTGAAGGGGCTGTGCGACTCCGGGAAAACAGAACAAGGACGTGAGCTTCTAGCCGAGATGAAGGACAAGGGTCTCAAGCCAGACATTGTGGCTTACACTTCACTTGTTACGGGGCTTGCGAGGGAGGGAAATTTAGATGAGGCTATAGATCTCCTCGAAGGCTTCAAAAATCTCGGCATTACTCCTGATATGATCATCTTCAATTCAATCATGTCTGGGTTATGCAAGACCAGACAAACAGATCGAGCAATCGGCTTCTTGGGTTATATGGTATCCAAGGGATGGAAACCAGATGAAGAATCTTATGGGATTCTCATCAAAGGCATTGCGACCGAGGGCCTAGCCAAAGACGCTAGAAGGTTGCTTAAGGAGTTGGAGGCTAGAGGATTAGTGAGGAGCACC
>LIEC01011792.1:0-23990 GCA_001925005.1 Drosera capensis
GCTTGATATTCAATCACTGTGAGCTTGTTGTTCAACAAGAATCAAGCATCCGATTAGTGCCTCGAATTAGAGCTGGTTATTCACTCATTGGGAGCTCACTGAACTTGATGTTCTGTTGTCTGGGAATGAGAAGGTTAGGGTCCTTGTGTTGTTGTTAAGAGTTGCTGTTGTTGGAAGGCTGCTAGCCGTGGCTGTTGCCACTGAACTTCTAGTTGCAACTCTTTGCGCTGGTAGTTGGCTGTTTTTGGTTGGCAGGACAAATCTTTGCTTTGTAGCAATTTGTGTTCCTGTTTAATGTGTGCCTCAAGTCTGTCTGAAACTTGAGAAGAACAATTGTACCTGTTTGCTGGTATAGTGCATTTTGCCAGTGTGCGCCCCGTGGTTTTTTACTCTCCAATTTGGGAGGGTTTTCCACGTTAAATATTGTGTCAGAGTGATTGTGGTTGCTTCTCGTATTCCGCAAATAGTTACCGAAAACCCAACACTAGATACTACAACAATTGTGCCCCAAAGTTCCACACTAGCAGCTGAAGCATTTCCTTCCAGAGAGTAGCCATGGCGACCACAAATGGTGCAGCAAGAGATGAGCTTGAGCAGCCCTTGGTAGCTGAAGCAGCAAGAGATGAGCTGGCGAAGCAGCTGTCGAAAGAGGAGGGGTTGGGGAAGAGAGTGTGGGTTGAGGTCAGGAAGCAATGGCACATAGTTGGTCCAGCTATTTTCAGCAGGGTTGCTTCCTTCTCCATGAATGTCGTCTTCCAAGTGTTTGCCGGTCATGTCGGTGATCTTGAGCTTGCAGCCGTCTCCCTCGCGAATAATGTCATCGTTGGCTTCAGCTTTGGCCTCCTGGTAAGGGAAAAAAAAAGGTTCCTCGCTTTTCTTTGTTCATGGGTGGTTAGAATGCTTGTAGTCTCAACTTTGAGCTTTTGGTATTGTTAGTTCCTTTTCAACTTTGTATTGGGTCCATGTTTCAAGAGTAAAGAACATTTTACGCGGCACTCATTAGATCCGACTTCAAAGACTACCATGGATATATTTATATATGATTAACAGGACCCCTGGTCGAAGGCTTCTGTTTAGAGCAATTTTTTTGATGTCTCAGGTGCATAGAGTTGTGAGCTTCATCTTAGCAATTGATAATTAAGTGAGTAGATATTGTTGTTGTTGTTGTGGTTGAAAAGGGATGTGTCGACTGGGGGGAGTACACTCAAGGTTGTCGGCCAACCAAACAGTCAACTGGGGAGTACCCTTTTGCCTCTTGTTGGAGTATTTCCCTATTTCATTTTTTTACATATGTTTTTTTATTTTTTTTCCATTAATATGCCTCCTTTACCCTTTTCTGCGATGGCCCACGTTGCCTAATTGAAAAGACTATAATATATATATATATATATATTATTATATCTACATAAATATAAATCTTATTTTTATATCAAATCATGTCTCATCGTCTTGTAACATGTATTAAGTTGAATTACATAATTTAATCAATCATTGATATTGCACGATAAATTTATAAAAAATTACATTTTATCGTCATCCCACGTGTGTGAAGTTAATCCGTTACATCCTTTCTACGACGGAGGGAGTACAATGTTTTTCTTTATGGATCATCCCAAAATATATACAACACTTTCTTTATTTTCATATTTGAAATCAAATCTATATTAAATTAAACACATTATCTCACTACACCGCACTAACTTCTTTCATATACTTTTTGACGTCAACTCCCACCATGATTAAAAAAAAAATACAATATATTATTTAAATTCAAATCTCATATAACTCGTGTCAGATTAAACTATTGTATATAATTCAGAACAGAGGGATTATGAAGAAACTGAGTTGAGACCTTTTGTAAATCAGTTAGTTCTTAGTCTGCATTCTTGGACTTAAAGTCAGTAACTGACGACGTAATAACGCTCGAGAACCCTGAGAATGTGAGGATGCTTGGATGCTATGATCTGATTTACTAGGCAAAAGTTACATTACATGGATTATGTCAGTTTCCTCAGAAGAAAACAGGGAAGTGCTTGTTTGGGTAGTAGACTTGAGTTTCCTTGATGCATGTGGTATCGATATGGTTTAACAAGTCGGTCACAAGTTGAAATGCTTCAGTTCTCTTGGCATATACAAGGTTATGGAGGAGGAATCCACTCATGGTGCATTTGTTCTTTTGACATTTAAAGAGATGAAATGTCTTGCGCTATTGTTTTGACAGAGACGATTCCTTGGCAGCTTGTGACTGTCTTTCTCTTTCTCCTTTTCTTTTTCTTTTTCGTATGAAACAGTTCATGATTTTTATTGAAGGACCTATCTAAACTTGCTCCAGTATGTCCTCACACACTCTATGGTAATTTGTGTAGTTGGGAATGGCGAGCGCCCTAGAGACATTATGTGGGCAAGCATTCGGGGCAAAGCGATTGGACATGCTGGGCATATATGTACAAAGATCTTGGATAGTCTTGTTCCTCTGCAGCGTCCTTATCATGCCGATCTATATTTGGTCTGGTCCTATACTGAAGGGCGTTGGTTTGTCGGAGGAGGTGTCTTATGAAACTCAACTAGTCACAAGATGGTTGATCCCAGTCCAGTTCAGTTTCGGCTTTCAGTTCCCGATGCAAAGGTTTCTACAGAGCCAGCTCAAGACTTACATAATAGCTTGGGTTTCCATTGTGGCTTTAGTAGTTGACATCTTCTTGAGTTGGCTTTTGGTGTATGTTTTTGACTTCGGTGTCGTGGGCTTGGCCATTGCCTTCGATATTTCTTGGTGGGTCATGGTCTTCGGGATGTTCGGCTACACTGTTGGTGGTGGCTGTCCAGGGACTTGGACTGGGTTCTCTTGGCAAGCATTTCACGACCTTTGGGATTTCATTACGCTTTCCGCTGCATCGGGAGTTATGCTCTGGTAAAAATGTCATTCTCATACTGTTAATGTTTTTGAGAGAAAAATGACGGTAGAAGCTAGAGGAGAAGATAAAAGCTCAATTATTAGCAACCCAGAACACTGATGACCTACTTGATAAGTGTTGTAAAGCTGGTAAAACCGACTTATAAAACTCTTATTAAGGCTAAATGCGTCTTTGGTTAGCAATTGGCTTGCTTCTCACATATAAGCACTTGTCACAAAAGCTCCGAACTGGAGTTTATCAAAGACCAACAACCTGTAAGGCCATTTTTCTATTTCTTCTATGTATAAAAGTAAACTGCTTATTTAAATAAGCAGAATGTTTTTGATTTGGAGCAATGAATTATAGTCACCTTTCAAGTACCTTATCTCGTCTGACCAGATATGTCTTGAATAATTGAGTCAGCTTTTGGTTCTGACTTTGTAATGTAATTGCAGCTTAGAAACCTGGTACTACAAAATATTGGTGCTGATGGTGGGTTATTTGAAGAATGCCACTATCGCCATTGATGCATTGTCTATCTGGTACACCCTGGTGCATATAAGATTCATTCAGCCTTTCTGGTGTTAGATTCATCTACTTTCAGAAGTTCAATTGGAATTCTTGTTGCTATGATTTCACAGCATGACAATTAATGGATGGGAGTTCATGATTCCTCTTGCATTCCTTGGAGCTACAGGGTAACTCTCTGTTCCCTTGTAACAATCATGGAATCGCGGTAGTTGGTTGCTACCGAGATATAAATCAAGTTCTGTGTGTAAATTGTATTGTTAATTGTGTGTGGTCGAAATTTAAACTTGATAGGGTGAGAGTTGCCAATGAGCTTGGAGCAGGCAATGGCAAGGCCGCAAAATTTGCAACCAAAGTTTCCGTTGCCCAGTCCACCGCTATAGGCAGTGCCTTTTTCACGCTGATACTTATACTTCATGACAAATATGGTCAGTTATTTACAAGCAGCTCCTCTATTCTCGAAGAATGTGATAGTCTTTCCTTGCTGTTGGCATTTTCCATTCTCGCTAACAGCATTCAGCCTGTTCTTTCTGGTGAGAACTCTAACCTTTTCCTCTCCTCTTTTAATTTTTATTTTTTAATTAGAAGGTGAACTCACAGTCACGACTCACACTCCTTAAGATGCACACTGCAAGTTCCCAGTAAATCCGTGTGGCATAGCAATTAAGTAACAGACTGAACCAAGAAAACCTGCAAAGCCACTGTGATTTAGACCCTGAAGCTAAGATCACAGTATTAATGCTCGAAGCAGCTCCAAATTAAGAAAATGTCAGTTTTTATGAAACATATTCTTGTAGTTTATCTGATCTTTTGTTAAGTCAGTCTTGGAGATAAAAGGGCTAGTAAGGAAATTCGGGCTGCCGTCATGAACATAATCTACTTTTGACTAAATGGTTTTATTATCTGGTGTGGCAGTGGCGCCAAGTTTTCTAGCTTTGATCATATATCCAACGAAGTTCTCGCTTCAATATGTTGTTCAAGACTGCTCCTTGTCCTGATTTTGTTCTTTTGGTGTTTAAACAGGTGTGGCCATTGGATCAGGGTGGCAGGCATGGGTTGCATACATAAACCTCGGATGCTACTATGTCATCGGCCTACCACTGGGGATTGTAATGGGCTGGGTCGCTCATACTGGTGTAGAGGTACATCAGCTTGTGTCCACGATAGATTGTTCTTTTTAGGAAGTTAAATGGTATGTGCCCTGTGTCCTGTTCACTGACTTATATGCACACAACAGGGCATCTGGGCTGGAATGCTGGTTGGAGGAACTGTTCTTCAGACAATTATCTTGGCCATTATAGTGGCACGTTCTAATTGGGACAAAGAGGTTAGCTTGTACATCTTCCTCCACAAAGTTTCATCGTCGACACTTCTCATCGAGCATGCTGTTCTACATTCATCAGCTTCAATAGAATAGCTGAAGTTCTCTCATGCAGTGACTGTAGTCATGATGTTGCGAGTTTGAAACTACCAAACATCAATTAGAAGCTGTCGTGATTAGGCTCTCACCTAGATCATGTTTGGTCTGAGTTTATACACGAATGCTATGCAGCTTCAGTGAGTGTGACATGAGAACAGTTGGGAGCATGAATTAGTAGGCACAATAATCTCATTCCTAATCTTTTTTAACTCCCTTAAACGTTAATGCCTTGAAGCACAGGCAATGCATTTGCCCTTCCCTATGATGTGCTATCAAACGGAAACAACTCGTTTCAGACTCTTGACGTTTAGTCGCTTGCTTAGGATCCCATAAACGTCTTATCCACTATATTAAAAATTGGAGCTGATGGCAGTGTGATGAGTATATAACTATATATACTGAATTCCCTCATCAACATATTGGACATTTGCCTGTTGAACTGCTGATGTTGCAACGATTACATCGTTTTATGATGCTTGTGATTTATATTATATAAATAATTGTGCTTTTACCTTGTACCTTTGTGCTTATGGGGGCTTATTCTTCGGTGAACTCGTTTGTGGGGCTTAATCTGTTTTAAAGCGAATAAGCAGGTATTCTCCCTTTTAACTGCTTTTTGTGCTCTTCCACAGGTCGAGAAGGCTCAAACTCGAGTAAGGAAATGGTCTACCCCAGCTCCGGACGAAGAATCATAGACTTCTTAGCTCGAATAAAGATTCATTCTTTGGCCATATGCACTTCAGCTGGTGTAGTAGAATAGGCGCCGTGCCATTTTTGGGTCGAAACAAGCATCCGTCACCCATCTGATTCGACAATTTAGACTGGAGTCCCAGAATTAGCTACTGCATCAGCATTTTTGTTTAAACATTCTCATTTGAGAAAGACCCAAGTGGGGCTTCAATCTGTTTCTCAATCCTACATAACGCAACTTACTATTGAAGTTTTTATGATAAACTTGTGAAAAACGATGTTTCATCATCACACGTCTCTCGGAGCAAACCTTTGTATCAAATATCATTAAAGTCAAATTGTCGTAATAATATTATTGGAACAAATGTAGGATTTTATTTGGATTTAAAACACATATATTATAACAGATTTTCAAAATAAAATTAGAAACACATGTATTTACAAATTCAACACGTACAAATATAATATCTATAAATTAGGTACGATTGTTGTCAGATTCCAAAATTCTAAATTAAGTGCAATTGTTGTAATAAGATACAAAGTCTTACAAAAACAAAGGGGTCTAATAAAAAGCTAGGAGGAGAAAAACCACCGTCGAGTCCCCGAAACCCCTAAAAGGAACGATAATCCCTAGCTGTGACTCTCTGAGAATTGAGAACCCTCAATGGCTTTCCCTCCAAATCCAAACCCCCTTCTGATGCTTCTAGCTCTTCAAACCCTAACCCTAATCCTGACCCAAACCCTAATCCTCAATTGTAGCTGAGATGTCGTCTCCCCATCCTGATGACCGATTTTCGCAGACTCATCAAAGAATTGAATGTGCGTTCACAAGGTGACCCCAACAATGAATGGATAATAGTTTATGGTGGTTCTACAATAACTTTCAAGGAGGTCTTTTTCAGATTCGAGACTGAATGGATTTGAGTAGTAATTGAAAAACTTCTTTTTATCGATCCACATTTGTGTATAAATTATTTGTGTATAAATTTTAGAAGTTTTATATTTGTTTATTCTGAACAATCCGAATTGCACTAATATACTAGAGTTACTTAGCTTCGATATAATCTCATTAAGTACTAGATAAGATTAGATAAAGGAGAGAGAATGAACAGTCCATCGAAGGTAGTGAAATCATTTTTTACTTGGAACCTATACGTCATGATGAACCATTTTAGCTCTCTGTCGAATTATTTAATTTCCTTATGGTCGACAAGACACAGAAATCTGGGCAGACATAGATATCTGAACAGACTGAAATAAGTACATAACCACCGACAGAGGACGTAGCTAGGACTTCCTACACATCCTCTTCAAGTGTGTTGATCCCGGTACTTGGTTTGGGTTGTTTTAATGTACCGAGGCGGAGAAAAATGAGGCTGGTTTGATATTTCCTTTTATGTCGAGGCCTCTGTTGAAGAGGACAAGACCCCAGTTATAGGCTGCCTCTTCTATTCGAATGGTCAGGCATGCCTCCTCAACCATTGCACATCACCAGCATCTGAGGGACTCCGATCCAGATATCATGCATCCTTAACGGTCTGGAATGCCACTTCATCCTTGCCATCCCCCAGTGGAGTCTAGATAATCAGGATAACCAAAAGCACTACAATCAATGCAATTCTTTCTACACTTGTTCAAGGAGAAAAATAGACAGGAAGATCTTTTCATTAAAAAGAAAAAGGTCTTGTCTATCACATATATATTTATATATAATGCCTTTCAAATGAAATTTACAGGATACAAAAGTTTTGCCTGCAGTTTGAAATTTGTGCTTCACACTATCGAATTCATTCCCCTAATAAGTGTAGGAAACCCGACCCAAAACAAACAGCTTCAGAAACCCAAAGGCTCAAGACAAAATTTCGGTAAGCCAGAAGCTGGAAATAAAGTCACTAATCCTGACTATTGCCTAACTGATGAAGTTTACTTTAACTTGTTTTGCACAATACCCCAAGATAATTTCTATTCAACTTTATAAGGCAAAACTCAGACTCGCGTAGAATCATAAACACCATGTAGAATCTAGAATTACAGTATTACAGTCGTACCTCAATTCTTCCAACATGATAGCCATTTGAATGCTTGTCATCGTGGTCGGTCTTAAAGTCATCGCCACCAGTGTCAGAGTCGGTTGACAAATCAAGCTGATGGCAAAAGGAAACGGACATTAAAGTCGAAACATGGCCTTCTATTTTCTTCATAACTCAAACAAACAATAGTAAGCACCATAGTTATAAAAAACACAGAGTTTGTTATTCATCTTACGAAGGCTTATAATTACATGAAGGATACACAAAGACTAAAGGCTAATTGATAGATGTAAATCAGAAAAGGTTTAGTAAGCTGCCAAATAGAGGTGTTCAGTAGTAGACTGCATCTCTATGTGTGTAATCTATAAGCTGGTTAAGGGTCAACCAAAAACCCAAAATATAATGGAGTTGATCACACTAATCTCTAAGGGAAGAGTAGATGTATGCTTTAGAATTTCATTTGAACTCTAACGTCAGAACCACTATAAACGTGGTGGTGTTACTTTTCTTGCATAATTAATGTTCCTATAACCTAGTCAAATATAACTGAAATTGAAAACGATTATTGTAAGAAATAGATGAAGAATTGCTTCTAGACTCTGTTGATAATACCCCGAGACTCAAAATCCAACTGACAGATCAATAGAGTTGCTTCTGGACTCTGTTGATATAATCGATAATTTTAAATAGGCCTATTCAGCCTCCCCTTCTAGGTTTATTCTTCTATTATAAGATCTACAAAGACCATAAAGTTCAGTTTTCTTTTCATTTATCTCTTTTTCTCCAAAAGGAGAGTAAACACTTCTTTCCTACAAGACAAAGATCAAATATTAGCTTGCAAGTAAAAACACACTGTTGACGTGATTTTTGCACTGTTCACTGTGGCCAAATTGAATAAATTCGGTCTTGATTTGGCTATTTTTTGTTTCATTTCACCATCAATCGTGATTGACACGTTGCAAGCATTGATACCCAGGTTAGTAATGATGTTGTTATTTCTCGGGAGATGGTCGAAACCGGTTTTAGGAAGCACGAAGTCACTGTTCATGCGGTGCATCCGCATGAAAATATTGATTCCGGGCGTGGTGTGGTTGTTAGGGAGGGGTTTATTGTTGAGGATGATGTTGTTGCTATTAGGAATGTCGTTCTTGTGCCGGAACGAGCTCTTTTGACGAAGAAATCAGGATTGAGCTCGGAAAATACTATTCCCATGAATAGTAAATCTTTGAATTTTCTAAATCTGACCGGGAATGCATCTCGACGTCCTGAACCTAACCACCTCAGGCAAGAGAGTCGAGATCGAAGTCGTGCTCCGGCGCAGAACTTTGACGCCATGCAAGGTTGCTTTGACCAAGGACGAACCTTTGCGTCAATGCTAAATTCTTATCCGCTAGATAGGAAGATGAAACTCAGTTTCGTCAAGCAGGTCTGTGAGGATGATCGAATTTTTTTCTAACCATCGTGGGAGGCTATTGCAGAGGCGACGACCAAATAGGCAGCTATTTGGTGGGTTGTTTCATTTTCGGGAAATTACCGGTGATGAACGTCGAGAGGATCGCGAAAAGGCCTAGAGCAAGCTGGGGTTGGAGGAAGTGATAGCATATGCGTCTAGTTTCTATTCCTTTCACATACCTGAGGCAGCTGTGAGGCAGAAGTTATTGGAGAAAGAAACATGGTTGTTTGCTGGAAGGCCCATCATCCTACAGCAATGGACCCCGGAGCTGGTGATGTGTAAGATTGGCCACGATAAGATGCCTCTGTGGGTGAGGATCCACAATATCCCCTTGACATTGTGGACGAGCTCGGGACAGAGTGGTATTACCAGCCTCATAGACAAACCACTCTACACGGACTCCTTTACGGAGAACATGACCAAGATTGCATTCGCACGAATCTGTGTCGAGATCTGTGCGGATAAAGCCTTTCCTGACGAGGTCTATGTGGAGATGGGAAGTTTTGTCCTCCCCTTAAAGGTCGACTACCAATGAAAGCCACGGGTCTGTCCAAAATGTCATGTCTTCGGCAATATGTGTAGGCCACATACTGTTGCAGTCACTGTCATTGCTCCTGTCGTCAACAAGGGCAAGAATATCATTGTTTACAGGACGCATACCGATGATGAAGGCTTCATATTGGTACGAAAAAAGAAGAAGGCATCAAATGGGATTGTGATCTCAGAGAAGAGCCCGTCAGCTATCCCAAAATCGGCTCCAGCGGCACTAGGGAAGGACACCAATGATAGTAATGAGAGCTCCAATATACTCAGCAGTGACGAATGCGAGGCAAATGAGCAGAGCACGGAGGTCATGGACACAGTTCCAGAGACAGAGCCCGAGATCGCAATGGGACCAGATTCCACTGAAGGGAATTCTTCTGCATCCGAGCCAAAGGAAGACATCGTACTGGACCAGGTTGTGGTTGGCCTCACTACCATGGCACCGAAGTCTCTGGGGGCAGCCTCTGGCAACGCGGTCTGTCCCAAAGCGAAGAAGGCCAAGAAACATAAAACCAAAGCGGGGTTTAACACTACAGCTATACATCGAAAGACATAGTCTGTACCTCATAATTATCTGTACAGTTTTTATGTTTGTTGGTTTTTGGAATGTAAGGGGTTTAGGACTCCCAATAAAGAAAGCAGAAGTCTGCAGCTTGGTGAGATGGAGGAAGCTAAGCTTGTTTATCATCTTGGATACCAAGGTGAAGAAAGAGAAGTACTCAGATACTTTTGTCTCAATGTTTCCAACCTGAAAATCCTATGCTAACTATTCTTGCTTTGATAAAGAAAGGTTATGGATCGGGTGGGACCTTAAAGTCCTTGACTTCATTCCTTTCTGTACATTAGGCCAAGTCATTCATGGGAGAGTACGGTACGGCGAGAAGAAGAGAGAGTTCATTATCTCTTTTGTCTATGCTGAGCACATTTTTGTTAGGAGAAGATCTCTGTGGACGGACATTGAAGACAAGGGGCACGCATTTGATGGCATTCCATGGATGATTCTTGGGGACTTTAATGCAATCAAAGAGGTGGCTGATAGACAAGGAGGCACGAACAAATGGCTTCCATCCTTTGATAAATTCTCTGCTTGTCTTGAAAATGCTGCACTTGATGACCTTAGATACAAAGGCTACAGGTACACATGGAGTAACAGAAGCCAAGGAGAGCATGCTTGCTACAGGAAGATTGATAGGGTTCTGTGCAATTCCAAATGGCAGGCTGAGTTTAACTTCTCTGAAACAGACTTTCTCTCCCCTGGGATCTCTGACCATTCCCCTGTAGTTGTCCATGTTGATAAGGGCAAGAAGATTAAGGCGTCGTTCAAGTACTATCACTTCTGGTCTATGCATACGGACTTTCTTCCTGTTGTTTATGATGCATGGCATGTACTTGTTTATGGATGTGCAATGTTCAGACTCTACAAGAAGCTGAAAGCCGTCAAGCTGAGGCTTCGAGACTTCAGGAGAAGGCATTTCCATTACATATCCAGACAGGTTCAGGATGCTAGAGAGGACATAATAAAGGCACAACAAACCCTTGAGGCAAACTCCTTTGACGAACTGTTTGCAGAAAGGGAATGAGAGACGGTCATGAGATTCTCCAAACTGAGGCTACAGGAGGAGTCGTTCTACAAGCAAAAATCCAGAGTTCAGTGGCTGCAGGAAGGGGATAACAACACCAAGATCTTCCACAACTATGTGAAGGCAAGGGAGAACAGGAAGCGGATTTCAAAGCTCGTTAGCCACGAAGGGACCACAGTCCAAGGAGAAGACCATTTGCAGGAGTTCATTGTGGATCATTTCAGGTCCTTTATGGAAGCTCAACCTCAAGCAAACTCCGTGCCTAATCCCATCCCTTTTGTGAAGAGGTCGGTCCCGGAAGACTACAAGCACCAGCTTACTGCCGAAGTAACTGAAGCAGAGATCCAGTACACCCTATTCTCCCTTGCTGAGAACAAGTCTCCTGGTCCTGATGGCTTCTCGGTGGAATTCTTCATTGATGCTTGGGATATAGTCCGGAGTGATATAATTTTGGCTATCCAAGAGGTCTTTCAGAACGGCAGGATGCTTAAGAAGGAAAACTCTACTGTCATTACCTTGGTGCCAAAATGTGATAACCCCACACAGATCACCGACTTCAGACCGATCTCCTACTGCAATATCATTTATAAGTGCATTGTAAAGCTTCTTGCTAACCGATGTGCCAAAGTGTTGCCTCTTCTTATTAGTCCTTCGCAGGGTGCTTTTCTGAAAGGCAGGAAGATCAGCGATAATATACTGCTAGCCCAAGAGCTTCTCCATGATTATCATCTAAAGCCATACCTCCCGAGGATTGCCTTCAAGGTCGACATGATGAAAGCTTATGACACTCTCAGCTGGAAGTTTCTAGAGCAGGCACTTGGGGATTTTGGATTCCCACAGTAGCTCATATCCTAGATTATGGAACTCACATGTAGTGCCCAGTTCTCTGTCAACGTGAACGGGGAACTTCATGGTTATTTCTCAATTGGAAGAGGACTTAGGCAAGGTGACCCACTAGCCCCCTATCTCTTCATCTTACCTATGGAGGTATTTTTCGGAATACTTGATGCTCACACTGGCAAACCGGGCTTCAAGTTCCATTGGAGATGCAAGAGAACCGCCCTATCCCACCTGTTTTTCGCTGATGATATGTTGCTATTCTCGGAGGGGAACTTGGAATCTATAGAGCTGCTCAAGGAGGGGGTTGACCTCTTCTCTTCAATCTCGGGTCTACATCCTAACACCTCTAAGAGTAAGTTCTTTGTGGCGGGGGTTGATACCTCCATCATAGATTCTGCCCGACGTATTTGGGGATTTGATAAGGGATCTCTGCCAGTACGATACTTGGGCATTCCTCTTACCACGAAGCGGTTGAAGACTAGGGACTGTAGACCATTGATTGATAAAGTTGCTAAACGAGCTGCCAGTTGTGCGAATCGCACTTTGTCTTATGCTGGCAGGTTATTACTTGCCAAATCTGTGTTGCAATCCATTCAAGTATTCTGGGCTGAAGTTTTTCTGACGCCTAAGAGTGTACTCCTTGGGATCGAAAGCATATGTAGGAGGTTTCTGTGGAAGGGACCATCATTGGGTGCTGCGGGTGCGAAGGTGGCTTGGAGTACTGTGTGTCTCCCCAAGAAGGAATGAGGACTTGGGCTTCGTCGGTTGTCAAACTGGAACAAAGCCCTCATGTTTGGGGTCTTGCCTCGGGGGGAAAGGACCATCTGGAATGACTGGGTGTATGCTAACCTTGTGCGCAATGACAACTTCTGGTCCATGAAGATCCCAAAGGCTGGCTCGTGGAACTGGAGACAGTTGTTACAGCTTAGGTCATTGGCTCAGCAACAAATCAGTTGGAAGATTGGGGATGGGCAATCTATCAAGCTGTGGTATGATTATTGGTCTTCTTTGGGTCCCTTGTATTTAAAGGTCTCCAACACCTTTATCTACAACACCTTTATACTATGCTGTACTCCCTTATTCAGGACTCAGTCTGGTAGCTACCTTCAGCTATTCTGGACCTCCTTCATGACTCTCTCCTTCCCTTTATCAATGGAGGGACGGATATATGTCTTTAGGATGATGGAAAGAAGAGGGGATTCTCGACTGCTCGTGCATGGGATCATCTCCGAGAGAGGGCTCCAAAGGTATTCTGGCACAAACTTATATGGTTCAAAGGCAACATCCCAAGACATGCCTTCATTACTTGGCTAGTGGTGCGGCAAAGGCTTCATAATCATGATCGACTTATGGGAATGGGGTTGTTGGATAGTGTTCTATGTGTTTTCTGTAAGAAGGAAGTGGAGACCCATGATCACATATTCTTTTCATGAAGCTTTCTTAACCCTTTGATGCAGGAATGACGACAAAATTGTGCCGTGAATTTTATCTATGTTGGTAATCCTACCTCTACTGCAGGTGTCGTCTCTACTGCAGATCTTCCCTCTACTGCAAACCTTTCTTCTGTTGCAGACCCCGCCTTTGCTGTAGACCATGTCTCTACTGCAGACCCCACCTCTGCTGCAGGTCCTAACCCTTTTGTAGGATGTCCCTCTACTGCAGCCTCTTCTACTACAGGCCTCCTCTCTGCTGTACCCAGCGCCTTTGCTGCTGGTCCTGCTGCGGACTCTTGCATCGGATACTTTGAGGCTTTATACAAGACGCTCACACAGATCATCATTCAACTTCTATTTTGCAGTTTGATATACACCATTTGGAAGCACAGGAATGACATCATTTTTCGAGCCGTAAAGTCGTGCAAACATGCTATGAAGACTTATTTGTTCAAAGCAGCTATGGACATTGCATATGGTAGGAAAGAGCACCTCAATGAGAATGAGAAGAAACTACTGCCCAATTGGATGGCTAAGTTGTTTGTATATGTTCATGCTTTATGAGTCATGTAATAAATCATGTATGTATGCGTGTATGCAACCCTGCATAGAAGCATAAGTTTTTAATCATTAGGCAGGGAGATGAGGGGTATGGTTTATGTTGAGCCAAACCCTCCATAGTTTGTACATAAACTTATTATTTTCAATGGTAAAAAAAAACACTTCTTTCGTACAATGTACATAATTCATATCTGACAACAAAGACTAGACTAGAGATATCTGACATAGACCCTTTATACATATTCTTCAGAAGTGCTTTAAGCAATTTGAACTTAGTAACCACTTGGTACATTAGAGTACCAGGTACATATGTAGTCCATACTTGCTTCACAAGCGATAACAATTGAGCATTCTTAGACCATATATTTAGAAACTTGAAGAGGGCTCTAATAGGGTACACATCCTGCCTAGAATGAACAATAATAGGAGAATGATCTAACAATTCAGGAGAAAGAAAATATGCTTCAAAATTCTGGTATATCTCCATCCACTTGGGGTTACCCATAGCGATATCCAGCTTTATCCTTATCCAAGAGAAAGAATTCTGATTATTAGTCCAAGTGAAGAGATTTCTAACTCCATGTAAATCTTCAAGCCCAAACTGTTCAACACAAGATCAAAACTCATCACATGGTTTATCTCCACATCAGGATATCCCACCTTTTCCTCATACTTCAAAAATGTGTTAAAGTCACTCAATAGAAGTCAAGGATCATTGCAAGTAAAACCAAAGGAGACAAGGTTATCCCAGAGTTGTCTCCTCTGCACAGCAGTATTCCAACCATAGACAAGGCTAATCATAGCAGAAAAAGAACCACATCTCTCCTGAACTCGACAGTGAATTATTGGATCAAAAACTGAGAGGAAAGCAACATCCAAAGCCTTCTTACTCCATAAAACCCGAATCCTATCATTAACTGCCTAATAGTAGTTGTTAAGCCAGGCTCCTTGTTTAAAACAAGAGGAGACCATTTTATCAAAGCGAGAAGCCTTAACTCCAGTCTCAATACAACTTATGAACTGCAAATGAAATTTGGCGATGAGATGCCTTATTTGGGTCTGCTTTTCTTAACTATTAAGATCACGACCATTTCAAGTACCAATCATTAGGTAGCAAAACTTAAGTCATCAATAATAACATCTGTGCCATCATCGACATGGATGGGCTAGTAGGAATATTACTCTCCTCATTAGAAACTTTATGATCAGTAGCATTCAGGTTTTTCATACCCATTTTAGGATTCCTCTCATCCTGTCTATCAACATGAAGAGAAGCATGCTTATCATCTTACAACAGGTTAACATCAGATACTTGATCTAGCACTGGCATGGACATAGGAGCTGGGATCATATCCTTGCCATGAACAGAATTCAATCCAATAGGTTGTTGCTAAACTGAAGTATCAACATGCTTTTTCCTCAATCCTCTTTGAAGTTGAACCTTCTTGGAGCAAGTATCTTGCATATGACCCATTTCTTACAACTAGAACAGCATATGAGCAACCATTCATACTCAATAACTTGGTTATAGAAAGTACCATCCGACCCCTTAAATGAGAACTGTTCTATCAAGTACTTCGAGGTGTCAACGTCAACAAGAATTCTAATAAACTTAATACGCTCTTTCTTAGCAGTCATCTGATCAGTCTTGATAGGTCTCTCAACTTTACCAGCAAGCTTGTCTAATGACTTAGCCCTCCAGAACTGCAAATCTAGGTCTAGAAAGTGAATCCCAACAGAGATATGGTCCATAACCGTATTATCAAAGGTGAAACCCGATATCCATTCCCTCAAAACCAAAGGGTGTTGATTCACAAAACAACCATTATCCATAATACGAGCTCGATCTTCCTTATCATCAAAACGAAATACAAATTAAATAGCATCACAAAGAAGGTTCTGAGGCCTGGCATTACCATTCCAATTCTCTGAGACAAAATGATCCATGGTCATGTAAGGAACATAACTTCCCAATACATAACCAATCAAGGAACAATTCCAGTATGCTCTCTCATCAACCACATCCTATATACCAATCTCAATCTCCTCATCCCTTCGAAACATATGTGAAAGGATCAGACCATTGTCATGATTGTCGAACAAGCGATGACGAACCTCCTTGGTGTTGATATTTTATTTTTCCTGACGTCCAATATGTTTCAAATATAAAAAAAAATAACATAAATAGTTTATGATGTTTTTTTTAATTTAAGTTATCATTACAAATGATCACACAAAATATTTTGGATAATGTGTTTCTTATAAGATTGAGCATCATATTTCTTTTTTTCTTTTATTATGAATCAATATAAATTTAATACTATTTTTCAATACTTTTAAGTAATATACATATTTAATACAGAAAAAATAATAGTCATACTCTATCCGTTATATTATTCAACATGTATTTTGAGAAGTTTCGTTTTTCATCTTATTTCCCCTATGATTTTGACGATTATATATATGTTGATTTATATTACTGTGAAGTATGTATATAACTTATTTGTTTGGTATCAATCATATTAAGATGGTTTGCCTCGTTGGTTAGTCTAATTGTTTTGAAGGAGATGTTGGGTTCGAGCCCCTGATGACAAAATTTATTTATGCTCCTGTTTCGTACTTTCCTTTATTTTCCTTTTCTTTAATGGACTTGGCTGTTTGGAATTGTTTTCCTTTTTTTTTCATCCCTTTTCTTTGATGGGCTTGGGCCGTTTGGCGCGTTGTATTCACACATTTTTTTCCTTCTTTTCATATTTTAGGCTTTTTTTTTCACATTTTTAGTGAAATTTTTGTTGTGTTATTATCTTCGTTTTAAAATATAATGAACGATTTGATTCGACATATAAATTTATATATGTGTTAAATTTTTATAAAATTTGATAAAAAAAAAAGAGTATCTTTTTAATGATAATAGGATGTAAATGAGGTTTAAAAAAGAAAAGGAGGAAAGAAGCGATGAGTGTACGGTAACAGATGATTATTTATTTTGATATGTTTTTATATATAAAAAGGTTAGTAAATATGATATATTGATTATAATTTGAGATGACCCGAACAAAAAAATATTGGTTATTATATGAGAGGGAGGGAGTACTATTTTGATCATTGGTATTGTTTCCTTTTTTCAGAATGTTAATGTCATACAAAAAACAAGCAACATTTATTTTATAATTTGTCTAGCTTGTGGAATATTGATTGTCTGATTTAGAGAATTAAAACATGACATGATATAGTAGTGTTTTCTAACCGGGTAATACAATTTTTTTGTTTGAAAAGTTAAAAGAAATAATAACACATGCAATTTTCCTTTTATAATTAATTTGTTTCCTTTTGACTAACCCCATTATTATAATATTCTGGTTTCATTCATGATAAAAATTAGGTCACATATATAGAATTAAAATATATAATTTAAAATATCATTAATATATTTTTGAGAAATGTATGAAAAATAATATTTGATTGTTTCATAACTCGTAGACATCGTAATTTTGTAGACATCGTAATTTTGTTACGATAGAGGGGACTATATATGTAGATGTATTTCCGTACGAAACGACACAGTTCGGCCTCAAGTATCGCCGCACCGAACTATCCGATGGGCCAACGAGGAGGTGGGCCTTGTGGGGTCATCGAATCTGGAGGAAGCGATGTGTACGGCTGTGGGTTTGCAAAGTTGGCCTCTGTGACAACTCCATCTCATATTTCATCCCTTCCCATTGATTCGATATTTATATTTATATTTATTAGATTTTAAAAAAATATCTAATTTATTGTTATGAATATGAGAGAAAATAAAGATGAGAAAAAAAATAAAAAATAATAATAATGAATGAATTAATATGATATAAAATAGGGATAATTTGATATTTTTATATGAAAAAAATTGATAAATAAGAAAAAATTATATTTGAATAAGATAATAAAAAAATATTATAATTTTAATAAGATGACGGGAGTATCAAATATACTCTCACACACTCAATAGTCTCTTTTTCTTATACTTACTCCGCGTTGGTATTTGTAAAATCTAACTAATGTGATGAGTGATGAATAATGGATAAATGTAATGGACCAGATATTTCTCATGAACGCAAACGGGTGATGACATCTTCAATATGACGCATAACCGATCTTTGAAGAACTTCTTTCTCTCGTCTTAATTTATGTA
Source organism: Drosera capensis (assembly GCA_001925005.1). Taxonomy (NCBI): domain Eukaryota; kingdom Viridiplantae; phylum Streptophyta; class Magnoliopsida; order Caryophyllales; family Droseraceae; genus Drosera; species Drosera capensis. The sequence continues at coordinate 18,141 of LIEC01011792.1, forward strand.
TAGACTCAAGGAGTACATATGATCTTTGTTGACTCCTTCAAGATATAGCTGGATATGTATGTAAATGTTTCCCAAGGTCCTATTTAATTATATGAAGTTCAATTAGACATTATGCAAATTTAAAAAATTAAGGAATTTTTGTTATTGTTTCATACTAGAGATAAGACTATATATATCCCATCATCATCCCACATTGTTTGTAATAGCATACCTGGATAGTTGCTGAAATTGTTGTTATTTTTTATTTTATTTTTTATTTCACTGATTGATGAATTGGGTTTTTTATTTCTCAAACAGAACAACCGGAAAAAGAGAACATAAAACTAAAAAAATGATTTTGATCAGTTCGTGTTTCTTACTTCATCTGATTATTTTATTTAAGATTCTCATTTAAAAATATTTTCTTTTATCAGTGTTTTTTATTTTTATTATTGTTTTTTTTTCTTTTATTAATTTTGATTTCTATTTTGGAGCAACAATACCACACAGTCATTAAGCATATGCATAAAACATTCCGAATTTTTTGAACTTTACAGAAAGAAAATGAGTTGGGAGTATTTGTGAAGTACTAATCCTAAATCTTCGGGTCTTCATGGAAATTAGGGTTTGTTTAGTGGCAAACCGTGCTTTACGCTAATCACACATGCTAATAATATTTATGTACTAAATTAATTTATTAATTACTCTATTTATATTGCATGCAGGGTACTAGCTGTGGCTAAGCAATTTTTGTAATTTTGCTTCAAGTTTTCAGTGTTCGATCTGTTATTGTCGAGGTTTTTTGGATGCAAGCTATTGTTGATTAGACATTGTTTGGAACCAACATGTACAGTGAAAGTTGATTGACTACACTAGTCAAAATTTTGGTATTCTTAGTAAACTAATCAATTAGATAAAGGACCCAAATGAAGCACAATTGACTAGGGGTATTAGACTATTAGTTTATGAAATTTGTGGGTAGTTTCGTGTACGTTCGCGATATGAGTAAGATCATATTAGTCTGGCCGTTTGACAGGGTTGATATACTGTTTATAGATATGGCATAAATTGTATAAATTGATTGTAGCTTTATAATAAATAGGTTAATGTTTGATAAAAAAAAATAGCTTAAGTTTTGTTTGCTAAAATTTTCATTTCTTCAAAATACAATTTCAAATGATCTATAATTATAAGCAAAAAAATCTACTTTAAATTATTGTTAAAAAGAATGTCAAATATCCTCCCCTACATTACAAAAAACCTTAAGTAGATTTTGATCAAGTTTAAACCTCAGCCAAACATGCCTATATATCTCCACTTGAGTATTTGGGTTGTTCTAGTTGTATTTTGCAATACATCCTAATCTAATGGGCATTTTTACTTCCTAATTAAACTTATTTTAAGTATGCCCACGTTCAAATAGAAGTGGATTATCCTATTAAATCAACTCTTACAAAAAAAAAAATAGACGGTTTGTGATCGATTTAAATTTTTGGTCGTAAACTGTACGACCGAATCAGTCGTTATTTGTTTTAACAATCAAATAAAAAACAGATCGTAAATGAATGACCGTTTCAATCGTTAATATAAATTTGCGACCAATTCAAACGCTAACATGTTAGCAAGCTGTCGGGGGCTTTTTTCCCGTTCCCAAACTTCCCCCAACATCTACGCCTCCCTGCTCCGGCCATCACCACCACCTCCGACTGTAGCGGTGGAAGCATCTAGATAGGGAGTTCCCTAAGTTCTCTATAGAACCAAGAAATATTTCCTTGGGATTATGCACGGATAATTTTGTTCCTTTTGCATGTTGTCATGTGATACTGACGCCATAAAATCTTCCTCCTCACTTATGCTTGAAGACTGAGTTCATGATGCTATCCATGATTATTCATGGGCCTAAAAGTCCAAAAGAAAATCTAGATGTAAACTTGCAGCCTTTGATTGATGAGTTGACGCATCTATAGAGCCTTGGGGAGAACACATATGTTGTTCATTGGGACCGAAATTTCAGATGAGGTGCATTGTTGTGGACCGTCAGTGTTTTTTCAGCTTATGCAATGTTATTGGGATGGAGCACGGCTGACAGATTAGCATGTCCTTATCATATGGAGCATATCAAGGCCTTCACTTTGAAGCATGGGAAAAAGAAGTCATGGTTTTGACTATCATACCAAGTTGCATTTGAGGACTATTAGGAATAGGAGAGACCTCCAACAAACGGTCATACCTAAGACTTTTTATGTTTTGAAAAGGAGACAAGAAAGTTGGTGTGCAAATGGTTTAAGCATCTTATCTAAGATGCTGCGTTCGTGAGAATGAATGGTGTCTAAAGGGACTAAAGAGGCATGATTGTCATATCATCATTCGGAAATTGCTTCCTGCTCCTTTCAAGGACCTGCGTCAATCCAATAATGTGTGGAGTGTCTTAATGAAACTCAGTTTATTTTTCAAAGTTCTTTTTTGTAATACTGTTCACGGTGAAGATATATAGCGATTGAAGATGCAGATTCCTAAGTTTTTATGCAAGATAGAAAGATTATTTCCTCTAGTATTTTTAAACTCTATGGAGCACTTATCTTTGTATCTTTTCCATGGGCTAAAAATGCCAGGTCGATTCGCTACAGATGGATGTACCCTTTTGAAAGGTATAAATCCATAGCTTATATATTTTTTTAACCTCAAAAAATCCTAGATACGTACTCAAGATGAAATTTTTATCCCTTCATATTTTGGTTTCACTTCAAAGGAAAGATTGACAACGAAGGACGTGTCGAGGACTCTATTTATGAGGTTTATCTTATGGAGGAGTAGAGTAATTTTTGCACAAACTATTTTGATCCTAGGATAGATACTAAATCTAGAGATCATCGTCGTAATTGTGAAGAATGAGGCGATGTTGATGATTCACATCTTCCATCTGTGCTCCAAAGAAATGTGGGATATTTTTCACGCGACAACTTTGGGAGAAGGGCTATTTTAGATCAGAAGGATTTTTTCGTCACCCATATGTATTTTTTACGGAATTATAAGTTCTTCTCCAAGTATGAGAGGTAAGAAATAATTTTCAGAGTTATTTCAAAAAGCATTTCAGTATTTTTACGATAACACAAGGTTTATTCCAATATGACTTTAGGCTATTTGAGCAAGACATTATGAGAAGGGGACGTTTCAGATCAAGTATAGAGATATGGACCAGACATGGAGATTAAGTCGAGCTCTCTCCTCGTACGCTTTCAATCTCTCTGTGATCTTTCCGAACGACATCGTCTCTATGTCAAAAAATTGTTCGATCTCGAAAACAATTGGGAAGTATCTATCAGACACACAGTCAAGTAGCTTTTTAACAAGTGCGGCGTCGTCAAGATTTACACCAAGACTGAAAAATCTGATGGACATTCCACTGAGTTTTTCGGCGAACTCATCAATAGACTCTTGTTCATTCATCCATATAGCATAAAATTCACTTTTCAATGTCTACAAAAGTGTCTTCTTCACACGATCAGCACCCGGGTATCTTATCTTCAGGTTTTCCCAAGTTTCCTTTGCCGTCTTCTTCTTCGCAATCTGAAGAAGAACATCTTCGGAGATAAAATGGAGGGTGTTTGGATAAGCCTTCTTGTCTTTTCTTGTATCAACATTCTCTCCCTTCGCTGGTTCGACCGTGTCCTATACTTCCTCGACATCTAGGATTGCCTCTATTTTTATTGCTCATACCTTGTAATTGGAAAAGTTCAGCATCGGATAATGTAATGGCACTCCACCGCTCTCCTTCGATGTTTGCTGGGAAATAATTGACATTGTTTGGATTTAAAAAACAACAGATGTTGGGATTTTTTTTTATTCTTTTGGAAAAAAAAAACTTTTTTTCTTTTCACGCAGCTCTTTTTTTTTCTTAGCCCGTACACAAACTTCTCTTCTTTCCCCTATTTTCCTTTCTTTTTCTCCCACGCCCCGTCTACTTTCCCCTTATGATTTTACCTTTCCCTTCTCTCTCTTTCTTTCCCCAGAAACCTACTTCGAAAACTCCGTCTCCTTCACCAGCCTCCTTGGCCGTCGCCTTCCCCTTCTTCCTCACTCTTCTCTTCCTTCACACAATCTCCTCCTCCTTCCCCAAAACCATCGAAGCCACAGCGGCCGTTAGTCCACCGTCCCAAAAGCTATCCCACAGTTGTTACCACAGTTGTCCCAAAACAGTCGAGGACTTTAGGTAGGGCGACGTCAGGGGGTAGCTCCAACGAGGCTAGATCTAGGCCGCCTTAGCTTGGGCAGTCGTCGGAGAGCTCTGAAACTTACGACGGTAAAGGTGGCCGAATCTGATCGCTGCGGAGAAGGTCAGGGGAGAGTTGCGAAGCTCTGGCGAGGTCGAGATGGTTGTGACCGCGATCGAGGATGGCCGGATCCACTCTTCGCAAAACCAACAATGACAGACGATAGCACGAACTGCTTCCCTGCACTGGCGACGGCGTTGGGAATTGAGGCGACTAGTCCTGGAAAGGGATGGGCTGACACGTGTCTGGCTGTAGTTAGGCGGATGCCATCTCAGCGGATATCTCCTCGATCGGGTCTTCTCAACAACTGCTTCTCACCGCCTCTGCACACACCACTGTTGACTCTGATATCAAATGTTGATCGAGATCGAACTGATGGTGCGTGAAGATATAATAAGATTTGGTGAGAAATCTCTACTTTTTCTGGTTTTTTTCTTCTTATTGTTCTGCCACTTCCTACTATACATTTTGCTACTTCTTAAAGGGAAAATACAAGCGTGAAAAATCAATAGTGTGGACGTGCAGATAAACGTGGAAAATAAACAGTGTAGGCGTGGTGGTGAAACAGTGCTGGCGTGCTTTTGAAACAGTGCAGACGTGATCCTCAGTCAAAGATTAAGGCTTATTTATGTATTTTATTTATTTTAAAAGAAAATAAGTTTTTAATTTAATTTTTTCCTTTTTTTTGTTGATATATATATATATATATGCGTAGAATAGAGCTCGTCATACTGTTCTAGTGGATGAGTTATTGACCATGCAGGAGCCGGTGACTCAACTCTCGCCGGAGCAGGAGTGCACCTTTACCAGCCAGTCGTACGTCTATGGTCTTGGATCGGCCTCCTTGGTGTATTATCCGAAGAAGGTGTGATCCTCGACCATTAGAGTACCACCATATGCCGACCTCTCATAGATATTTTTGCTGAAGGAGCAGGTGATAGGTTTGAAGACCGAGATGGAGAGGATGACTCAAATGATGTCCCACTGTGGGAGAAGAGCTTTTGATTGCCGTTCGGACGATTCTCATGATCCACCTTCACCTCCATATCCTCCAGAGCAGATCCATGAGTTTTAGACGTATGTAGATGTGTATGATTTCTATATTTTTATATAGTTTTCTGACCCTTTTTGATTTGATACATGTTTTTTTGTATTATAATTAGTAATTGATATCATCTTATGCTTTTTCCATGTTGGTTTTAGTGTAAGTTGATGTCTTGGTGTTGGATTGTGGAGGTGGGATGTTGGATGGATGAGTTTGGAATGGTTTGGACGTAGTTTGAGTGAAATTTTGTATCACGCGAGAAAATACAAATAAACTAGATTTTAGGTATCTGAAATAAGATAATTTGTGACTGAATCGATCGCTAATAAGCTTTATGACTTTTTTCTTTTCACTATCAGAATTAACGATTGAAATACAAACGCCTGCTAAGTTGCAACCAGCATTTTAACGACTGTTTTATGCCATCGAAAATCGGTTGCAATCATTATGTAGCGATCGAATTTTTTGGTCATAAAAACCTGTTTATTTTTTAGTCTCAAGCGTTTATTATAGTAAGCTCAAAAGTAATATTTAAGAATTAAGACATAGGAAACT
>LIEC01011792.1:24010-55513 GCA_001925005.1 Drosera capensis
TGTATGTATGAGCACGTAAATGGAAACTACAACGTGTACCTTTCGATAAATGCATTTATATCAATCATCTAAACAAATTAAAAGTGAGGAAGTTCTTGTAAAACTTGTGACCTAGACCATATTATGAGAATCGAGTGGTCTTGTATAGGTATGGCATGCTTGGTACTTCTATAAATTCATGACGTGCTTAATCCATATTCTCAAATTCTCATATGTAATTAAGATTAGGCAAGTGGCGATAAATTACTAAACCGCGTAATCAAGTGATTAGATCAAGAAATGCTGGCAACTTCTCATAACCTAATCAGCCCTAGCTAGCTAGGCCAAGGAGGATCATGAAAAATATTACTAGTATTAATTATATATTGACTAAATTATGTGTGCAATCTTGGTTATCTAATGAGGTTAATAAAATATACTGTAAGAAATATGTGCAAACAGTAATATTCGGTGCAAGAGTCAGAAGACTGAGTAGAGTCCAAGAATCCAAAAATCGCAATAATTTCTAGGAAGAATGTCTTATTGAGATGAGGTTTAATTAATTTGTTAATTAGGACAAGGATTGTAATTGATTCAGAACATTATTTATACACAATACTTGTACGGATTATTGACACAACCAGAAGGCAGACAGAGGAACTTGTATGTGCTCAAATTCGAGCCGGGGACTTTCTATACTTGCTCGTACATGGAACAGTTATCTTAAGTATATTGGATTATGATGAGTTCATATATATGTTTTTTAAGTTTTTCTTCGTGATCAATATGGATTATCAATAAATAAGCTTACATATATTCTCAACTGTATAATGTAGTATTACACAGAGGAGGATGGATGATCTAACATCTGTAAACATACCCATGGCTTAAGTAATCTAGGCCAATTTGAGCCCTTCTATCGGGTAATGTCCGTACACATTTCATGTATGTATGCACTCCTGCACAACGAATGCATGTTGTACGGACATATCTACCCGACATTACAATAATCAAAGCCATATTTACCCCTCACCAATATGAAATTGATCATATATATATACATGTGAATGAACAGTTAGTGATACATATATGGATAGATGATTAAACAGTGAAGTCACATGGATTCTCTGGCTTAACATGCAAGTCCAATAATAATATTTTCGTGCATGGCCTGTTCTCCCTCTTATCTTCCTCGTTTCTTTCTTCCAAGCTTAGTTTACTGTTTTCACTGTCTCCTTCTCTTGATCAGATCCAGCTTTTTAGTTGTAGATCTTCACTCAGAATCTCTGCCTTGCCGTGGTATCATCAGCTTTTGTAATGTAATGTCTCCCTTGCTAGTTTAATTAAGGGTTATCTGATATGCTGGGTCAAAATAATCAAATTCAAACTCAATAACATAAATCGGAAAAACAAAATCTATCGTCAAAATTATTCTTGTTCTGTCCCAAAAAAAATCAAGAATTAGAAATACAAATCTTTTCTTTTTCCATCACTTCTTTGTTCTGATTCTTCGTTTTGAAAAATAAAAAATCATATCAAACCGTTTAATCTAAGAATCATAAACATAAATACAAAATTACAAATAATGTCAAATAGATCCTGAACTAATTTCTTGTTTTTTCTCTCTCTCTCATATTTAATTTATACGGTTAGCATCTAATGGGACCAACATGCTATATTTCCAAATGTATGGCTCGTACACTTGGCAGAGAAGGGTTTTTCTTTTCCTTTTTTTTCTTCTTTCTTTCTTTTTTTTTTTCTTGGATAACAGTTCTGTTCTGAATGTGTAGTACTATTCATCAAGGAAGCATCTTTTCATACAAAAGTGTCACCCCTTTTTATAACTTAGATAACGTCACAACTGTGTGGATATTGCCCGCCTAGCTCAATTATTTTGTCCTCCTATATAGCTCGTTCAATTTACATAATTCTGCATATCTGAGAAAGGTCGTTATAGATTAAGAATGATAGCTTAACCATATGGAATAGTCAAGGATCGACGCGAATGCATCCCTTTATTACCCTAACGAACACGAAGACTTCCGGACCGGATCTCCTAGGCATCGTGTTCTTAATTACATTACGAAAGCACTCATCTTGATCTTACTTTAGGAATTCAATCTTTCAGCAGGGTTGATTCAAAATGTTTTTTTCCATATAGTACATTTTCCCCGACACGTTAAACGACCACAATTCATCTTGTGAAGAGGAATATATGAATGTGGTGTCGTCGGGGCCGAGCAAATGGCATCAAGTAGATCTCCCGTAAGGATTATATACATAGAAACTACTATTTGTTTCGGTTTCTATGTATATCGTAATATTTGATTCTCTATAATAATTATTCAAGTTGGTACAATCGGAGGTCGAAATGCCTGTGCATATAGATGCATGGCATTTTTGGAAAGAACACTGCATCGGACCCTTCAATGGTGTTGACATGAATCAAAACAAACCAAGTCAGACACGGAGAGACCTGTTATCTGCTGCCATTGCACACAGAGGTCTATACTGACCTAAAGCTAAGCCACAGTGCATCCAAATCAGTGGGCCCATTGCTTCACCAAAACTTTCGCTCATTCCCCATGGTGATCGTAGGAAAACAGTCTCCTGATTATTGTGTGGATTATTGTTTTTAAGAACATACGCTATTTAGACATTCTTAATTCGTGTTTAAGTTCATTTTTTTCTTGAAACAATTGCTCAAAACTTGTGAGAATGTTAGTAAATATGAGTAAGAAACTTTGAGAACGTTTGTGTTTGGAGAATTTTGAATGCTTGTATTGCTCTTGTGTTTTCGATCGGTGGATTTCCTAAGGATGATTTGACAAATGAGCCAACCCCTTTTTATATACATATCCATGGAAGGATCTAGATCGTACTTCTAGATTCTACCATTACAAGAATTCTCTAGAGTGTTCTACCACGTTCTCTACATATCTACAAGTTTGTAGAATGTGGGAGAAAAATGGAAAAGATTCCGGACATGGGCTAGCTTTTGGGTCTTCTTGTATTGAGCTTCGTTTCGGACCGGACTTCAATTTTAGATAATCCGTGTGATTATGCATAACACGGATAGAATTTGTATTCATCTCCTCCTCTACACAGCCAAGATTGTTCAGTTACCTGTTCAGGTATTGGGGATCATGGACATTGATGATGATCGCAACCTAGTTAGCCATTCATGTATATGTGATCACCATCTCGAACACATACAAAGAGTAAATAACTTACAGCAGCATCTTATCGTATGCTAATTACCATAATCTTTACATGGAACACAGCACATATATTAAAACCATGTTATCACTTGATAACTTTGAACAGTAATATATATAGTGTATTGTTTTAACCTCAGCCATCAAGATCTGATAATATCTCAGACTATAAGATGTCCAAATTAACTTGCTTTCACATTAGGGTGAGTACTAGTGTAATTTATTACGTAGTAGTATATGATTTTCCGTACAACGTGAATTTGGACGACCATCCAACACACAAAGACAACACCACCAATAGCTCATAAAAAGGAGTCCCTTGTGATCTTCCTCTTGGCACTCTTCCTGTTGGCCTTTATGCATCAAACCCAAACTCAATCTTGATCAACCCCTACCCCTCCTTTTCACTCTCAGACATTTCATCGAACACCTTGATACGTACGCATCATGGCCTTACACTTGGAGCCCATGGTTTTCTCACATAACCCATTTCAGTTCAGCAACTATTGCTCCAAAGATCTGTATGATCAGATCATCAGTTCTCAAGCTTTCCTCGAAGAAAATCATGTTGATCGTGTCGAGGATCCGTTTCTATATAGCGATGTTGGTGGGTTCGACGAAGGGGTGAAACCCTTGTCGTCAGATATTCGAAATGTGAGCGAATGGGATCACTGCCCGGATTCCTCCTCGGATGCAGCTTGCTCTTTCCAGCAGTATCTGATTACGGGGGAGACTTTTCCTCCGTTGGATATCGCCACGACCGTGAAAACAAGCAATAACAACAGCAATGCGAGGCGAAAGAGGCGAAGGAGGGTTACAAAGAACAAGGAGGAGGTAGAGAACCAACGGATGACCCACATTGCCGTCGAGAGGAATCGTAGGAAGCAGATGAATGAGTATCTGGCCGTTATTCGGTCACTCATGCCTGCTTCCTATGCTCAAAGGGTATGTCCAAGTTTCTCTTACAATATTACGTAATACTAGCACATAAGCTTATATGTGGTTATCAGCAGATTCCCATTGTCCTCAGTGTTATATGTGCATATATACACACATATGATTTGTCTGTGTTCATGTGTGCTATCTTTGTTGTTCAGTGTTTGATTGACTCATTGCATTTTTCTGTAGGGTGACCAAGCATCAATTGTTGGGGGAGCAATCAACTACGTGAAGGAGCTAGAACAACAACTCCAATCACTTGAGGCCAAAAACAGAATCATCAACTCTCCACAAGACGATCCACAAAATACCAACATTTCTTCACCATTCAGCGATTTCTTCACGTTCCCTCAATACTCGACGACAAGGCCGAGTAATGTCTCCCACGGAAACAACAATGGCGACATAGTGATCACTAGTCCTCAGGACTCCGTGGCTCCTGCGACGGCCACCATTGCTGCGGCCGTGGGTGAGATCGAGGTGACTATGGTTGATAGCCATGCTAATGTGAAGATACTGGCCAAGAAGCAGCCTAAGCAGTTGCTTAAACTTGTTAATGGGTTTCAGAGGAGGCGGCTCAGTATTCTACACCTCAATGTGACTAGTACCGTTGATCATATGGTCCTTCACTCTTTCAGCCTTAAGGTTAGTCTTAACTTTCCGCTCTGCATTTCTTCCGTAATTAGATGACCTGATTTTAGTCAGGAAACATTAGTTCAAAGATAAGAAACCTTTTCGAGACCTTTTAACTTATGGTCACAGATTCGACACCCCTTAGAATAAAAACCATAAAACTTCTTTTGATCATGTCATATACGAAAAGGTTGACCAGATGAGACAACGACGACTTTTTTGCGGCAAGGAACTCTCTGATCAGGTTTGAAAATGAGCTGACTTATTTGTTAAAAGATGATCAACAAAATGCCACAGATAGATGCATTATTTGCATCCGGTGTCTAGGCTGCCCATACTATATCTTTGTCTATGTTATTGCAACAAGGGACGCTACATGCATAGAATGTGAAACTATATACATATAATATGACAAAATATACAAACCGGTTTGCAAACAATAAAGGAACTGTTCTACGTTATGGACAATGTATAAATTGTAAACTTCAAATTTGATATGCCTTTGCTTTCTGTAATCATCTAACATAAATCTTATTCGTGTTTGCGTCGGGTTGGATGAAAACTGAGCAGGTCGAGGAAGGACGCCATCCGAGTTCAACGGACGACATCGCGGCCGCTGCAAACCATATCTTACACGAGATTCAAGAGGAAGCCAGGTCAAACTAACCTGTATGAGAAGCCAGGAAGACGAAGGGAAGCTAGCAAGACCTGTATGAGACATCTACATATTTCCTACAATTTCCCTCCTTAATTCTTCTTCCTCATCAATGTATCACCACTTCACCTTTTCGCCAAATTATGCGAATAATTCGTCCCGGGGTTTCTACTACTATTCCTAGGAGATAAAGCAAGGAAGAATGTGAACGAAATAATAGTCCGACAGATAAAGTGTTGCGTATCCTCAACCAACCTCTCTACCCCGGGTCTTAGTTATTGGTCTTAGGACAACGATAAAGTTATTGGCCTTAGGACAACTTCATCTGCCTTGAAATATTCTCTCCGATTGGATTCCGTATCTACACAACAATAATCATCCAAATGAAAACTTGAGAACACAAATAAACTAATAATTTTATCCCTATTATAAATATGTTATAGATAACAGATAAATTAATAATTTTATCTCTATTAAAGATAACATAGAAGCGTTGTTCTTTTCAAATTCCAAGTAAAAGGGTAAAAAGTTAGAGGAGAGGTAAAAGGTGAACAGGGTAAATCACGGGCAAAGGGGGTATCAGATTTTGTGCAACACTTGGAATGACCTCATAGAGTTTTCCATAAACTTCTAAAGCTGCAAGTCACAATCGCATGGACTGGTCCTGCCATCATCAACCTTTTTCCCCTTTTGTGTACTTTTAAGCTTTTGGGTTTGGTGAGTTTGCTTGGTTTGGTTGGTGAAATGGAAACCTGAAAGTTTCAGGGCCTCCCTGGTTCTGTACCAACACTTGGCCTGAGTATAGTTAGAATGCTTCTAATATCCATAATATATTAGACGACCTTGTACTAAGCTCCGGTGAATGAAGATGTAACGGTATGTGAATTCGTTGGCAAAGTTTATATCCATGATAAGCTCACATCACAAAATAGCCACGGAGATAACGAATGCTTCTATCACGACTTATGAACACGAGTGATGTGTAGCAGTTCAATAGTTGTACTTGTACCGACTGGTCTATCCCATAGCTTATGTCTCATCGAGAACCCTCGTGTCAATCATAAGATGAAAAACAGATGCCGCTAACAGTACAGCAAATTGCAGTGACGCTAGTCAGCTCCTGGTTTTCTCTCAACCCAAGGATTGCATTTATCTAACAGTTCTGGCTGAAGAATATAATGTTGAGAAGAAGGAGAGTGAAAGAGTCAGGAGATCGAGAATGCAGGTTCTTCTACCTAGGAACCAAATAAAGCATCGTATCTTAAGATCTAGGGCAGAATGCAGATTATCTGAATCCTTAAACTCCGTGAGAGTGGCTGCATTGCTTAGCATGAAGTTTATGAGAAGTGCTGCAGGTCGGGAAGCCGAAAAAGTCTTACAAAGGGAAATGAATCAACTGATTGCTAAGAGACCGACCCATTTGGCCGCAGACAGAAAGTTAAGTATCGGAAGACTACTAGCTATTGGAAGACTACTAGCTAAGAACTATACCAATGGTTTGGGTTCATCAGTTCAGATAACCAGAGAAAGCTGTCACAGACATAGTCGAGGAAGCAGGACATAGTGACCTACATATATGAATCCTTCAAACGGCGCTCCACTATCACCGTCTTGAAACACATCCAACACTTGCATATTGCAGAAGTCTATAGTGAGATGAACTACAATGACAAGAATATAGGATGCACACTTAGACCCTGGGTTACCCTTTTAGACGGATGCAGAAGATGGTTACCCTGGGTTACCTTTAACTTACGAGTAAGCAAGGCGATACAGCTCAGCCTTCTCAATTTGAGTCCAGCCTTTAGATGTTAATTAGTGAACTTGAGTAGCGATATCAAACTTCAAAACTATGAACAAACGTTTACTATCGAAGAGTTTCCCCACCAGAAACAAGCCCCAGTCATCCCAAACGCAAAAGATCATGTATACGACATAGCTGAGTGTATAGTGTTTTCTCACAACACAGCGGCATACCTCAACAACCTGGTTTTGAAGCTAGACCATGTTTTGAAAAGGATCCCCTGCCACTCCACGAGCTTGATCGGATAACTGGAGCACGGCTCATATGTAATGATCTCGCCAACGACGAACCTTCTTCCAATCGATACATGCTTGAGTTATCGTATTGGGTCAAAGTACAATGAGGATGAACGGAATTCAGGGAAATCGAACTCCCTTCAATTCCATTACTACTACACATGCGTTCTTGGCATAAGGGTACCACTCTAGAGCGCCGAGCATGATCCATTGAAATGCACCGCCTCACCACGTAAAGCTCATCTTCTCGATATCCAAGTCGTCGCGAATCCAACTTATTTTGTGATAGAGCACCAGATGAATCAATCCCTGTCCCTTCACTAGAGCTATCATTTACATCAACCCCAGAACTCCCTACTAAATCATTGCCCAACTCAACATCGCCCGTCATCTCCACATCCCCCACCATCATCAACTCACTCCGTCTCGAATGTCCAAAGCTCTGATCAATATTAGACCCCAACGACGGCCTCCCGGGATTCAAAACGATCGCAGAACGACACAATGGGCAGTTCGTATGGGACCTCAACCAGGTATCAATACACTCAATATGGAAAGCATGATCACACTTAGGCAAAATCCTAAGAGTCTCCCCATCCCGAAAATCGCTCAAACACACCGAACACCCTGTCCCATCGACCAAACCCTCCCCGCCCTTATACCTAACCACCTTGATCCTATTTATAACATGCTCGCTCAACCCGACAGTCGCTATCAACCAGACCGGATTCCCATCAAGCGGATCATCACCATCATCGCCATCATGATCATCGATGACATCTTCGACGTCGGGTCTCTCAGAGGCATTTGATCGAGAAGTTTGTGTGCGTCCCGCTCCGGCTTGAAACCGCCGCCACCTGATCACAAGCACAACACAAGAAACGAATACCAAGATGATGAAAATCAAGATCCCGACTATGCAATACGGTGATACATGGTGGGAATGCGGCCGGGGTGGCGGCGGGGGTGGCGGCGGCGGCGGTTCGGAGTCGAAGCTGCAGCGGAGCTGGCATGTTGGGGTGCAGAAGACGGTGCAGTTTGCTCCGTCGAGGGAAATGAGAGATGGGTTTTGGATTTGGAGGAGAGTCCTGGGATGCATTTGGTGGATTTTTGGGTCAGATGACTGAGGGTTCGTGGGTATGTGTGCTTTCACGTTGTGTTTTTGGTGTTGTGATAGTGATGATGAAGGTGGACTTTGGGGGTTGATCAATCGAGGATTGTATTGTTTTTTACGGGGATTCGAGGGCATGGTGACGGTGATGGTGATGGTGATGGTGATTGGGGAACAAGATGGGGTGTGATATGTGAAAGTTTAGCTAGACGTTTTGGATTGTGATTTGAGATCGACAAGGCCAATCAAGACATTACGAGACCCATGCATTCTAAAAAGACTGTTGCGAATATTTGGGGATGTATAGTTTGACTTGTTTCATATCATGGTGAAATATTTTTATAAAAAAAATCATGAAATATTTTTAATTTATATAATTTAATAATAAATTATTGATATAATTTTGTTATATCGTGTATACGAAACACAAATTCCTTAAAATATATATTAAATAATAAAAAAAATTAAAATTTATTTATTTATTTTGAGACGTAAAGAAAATTTGGATTTGATTTAAGTTGACACATTAAACTTCGTTTCTATTGAACCTCAAGATGGACAAGGTTGTTCCTAACGTCCTTAGATTATGTTGAACCTATGATATAATGATCAGGAGCATCAATTATTTATCACTAAACTGACCCATCTTGCGTCTGTCGGGCCCTTGCTTATAAACCGTGTTATGGAGACAGGTTGGTTCGGTCCTAAGTTATGGTGAGGTCAGGTCGATGAGGCCTTCTGTTTTGCAGATTGTAGTCTCCTGTCCTGACCCTTGTCCAAACACCCGAAGGGCCGACTTAGCCGACTCTAGGCCAGCATTTTGTAACTTCAATAATTTTTTTCATTGTATTATTACTAAGTTGGCAAATTAAGTTATTTACTAGCAGTACATGTTATGTAGATTAACTTAAATATGTTTTCGAGCTGAAGACTAGCATAAATCAAGACCTTGAATAATACGTATATTCCATGTGAACCTTCCATGGTCAACAAGATTACCTAGAAAAAAAAAACTTATATAAGTACAAAGAAGGGGTTTACTTTCCAAGAGATTCATGCTAATCGAGATACCATTCAACTCTTATTCTTTTAGTTTCAACCAAGAGCTTCATCTCTTGCGAAGCGTCTTATAAATCTAGTCTAACCTTCGTCGACTGCCCGAATCCTCACATTTTCTCTTCCAAACCATACAAACCTCTGATTCCTATCTCGCATAATCGTGATACCAATATACGTTACACCAAAAGGTATGAAATTTTAATAACTTCGCCCTGTCGGGTACGTGACTTCAGTTATAATGATTATATATATATGATCTTGTACGACGCGACTAATGACCTTTGTCAACGTCTTTTTTTCGTGCGAGATAGAATCATGGACGTTGTCGAAAACAGTCTTGGATAGAATCCGGATCCCCCGAAGTCATCTTGGTACGCAGAAAATATGTATTTGTATGGAGTTACGGGTTAATATGGTCGATTGTTCTTTAAGTCGATCGAATTATCAATCACTGATGTATTTTTATCTTGAAATTATTGTCTATGCAATCTAACAGGAAGAGTTGGGTTATTGGAGGGATAGTAATGATCGGGTTGCCTTTCTTGAAGAAAAAATGGGATGAATTGCTCAAACTAAAAGGTAAAAAGTCTCTGTGTTAGATTGTGGCCCAGAAATGATCCTATTGAGGTATATGCCTAGGCGGTTGTTGACATGACCTTAAATGATATGCAGAGGAAGTGGACACCGCTGTAGAAGCGGCGAAGCATGTAGCCGGCATGGTGGAGAAGGTGGCCGACGAGGTGGAGAAGGTGGCCGGCGAGGTGGAGAAGGTGCCGAATCATAAGTTCAAGCAAGTGGCCACTTCGGTGGAAAGTGCAGCCAAGGAGACAGCCAAAGTTGCTCATTTCGTAGAACAAGCAATTGACAAGGTCCTCACCATATCAGGAGTATATTTTAGTAGTATAATCGTGTATTTTATACATGTTCAGTGGACTAATCTTAAAAGTTATACCTATTGATTTAATCACCATGATAAGGAATGAATAATTATGAGTCCACTACTTGAATCTATAGAGATTGATTATTTCCTGTATGTAATGGTGCATGTACGTACTAGTGTTTCTTTACGTTGCTCGTTATCAACTTATAATGTAATCAATTTCGGGTAAATGCACGAACAAAAGGTAGAGAAGGACGTCAAGACGATGATCCAGTCAAATGCGAAGTAACCAATGAGGCAAAAGGCCAAATTCGGCAGTGATTACGAGCATCGATCGTTTCAAACATACAATCTTTTAAGTTTTTAAACTTCTTGTCTCTGTTCAACGGATTGATGACTGGCTAGGCAACGCTCAACATACATATTTCAGACTCTCATTGTACAATACGTCTAGAATGAATGTAATTTTGATATACTGTACAACTTGATGCTCTGCAAGGATAAAATTACAACTCAATGAAAATTTTCATTTCTTGGGTCATTTGGTGTTTCTTTTAATGTTATTTTTGTGTGTGTATTTTGTTGGATAAGCATTGATAGGATCTTCTATCATCAGTTAGGATTTTTGATAGAATTGATTCCTCGATATGTTATCTGAGCCGACTGTGACAAAAGATCACAAGTTCAATCTCTGTCTCCTCTCATTTATGGATTGGGTCAGTGCTATCCACGTTTCATATACCCTAATGAATCTTCGTATGAGCGGGAGTGTTAGATATACATTAATCGGGGTCTCTACCAACACTCTAGATTTTTGATAGAGTTGGTTCATTAAGATGTTATTAGAGCCCAACAGTTCAATACGAGAGGGTGTGTCAAGAATACAATCCACATTGGAATTTGGGAGCTCAAAATAACAACATATATATCCTAAGCTAATCATCTCATTGTCAAATTGATTTTGAGATGAAACCCAAATGATTTTGATCGAGCCTTTGTGTGAGGGGATTATTGGATATACATTGATAAGGGCCTTTTATTATTATTTTGGATTTTTGATAAAATTGTTTCCTCGACATATTTGAACCAAACGAAATAAACTCGATAGTAAAAAAATATTCCTATTCCTTATAAATTATTGTAATACCTCATTCGTCCTAAAATACTTACAATATTTTTTTGAGCTATCCCAATTTAGTTAAAATTCATAAAGCTTTACTTCTACAAAAAACAATTATTGGTTGTTATAGTACATCTAACTATATTCTCTCTCGCAGTTATTGCATTAAACTTCATTATTATTAAAAAAATATTTCTTTACCCAATTTCACAAAAATTAAACAAATGGATAAAACCTCGTATCGTGTCAACCGATTGTAAGTATTGCAGTACTTTCTTTGTCCCATGAAACTTGCCACATTGCATTATAAATATACTCTTTAACATATATTTTGGGAAACTTTGTTATTCATGTAAAAGACATAACAAAATTTTATTTCTAATCAAGGGTTTGAGCACATAGTTTAAATTATATTTAATGTTTTATGACAAATTTATGAAAAATAATGTGATATTAAACGGATCATTTGTAACTCAAATTATTTTATTGATGATATGGATAAATGTTGTAATTTTTATGAGGCGAAATGAATACTATAAGTTCTTTATTTTTTTTTAAAAACCCACGTACTCCTACTAGATAGTCCTCCAATATTGTTACATGGAAGGCAGCTATTGCATCTAACGAAGGATTGCTAATCCAACATGTTTATCAAAAAGTTATAGAGCAAATTGAGCAAAGGTACTTTAATTACAGGTAAACTGTACCTATGATTTTCTGCACAATATATCATGTATGTATATACTATAGTTTTATGTTCAAAAATTATAAAAAAAACAAAATAGATATTAAAACAAAAATAAAATTTTCATTAGATAGCTTAGTATAATTTGCTTAAATTATATCCTTCGTCCTTCATGAATTTCATGAATTATGACAACCATATTATTTCATCACTATTAAACTTATATAGTTTTGATTTCTTTTTAAATACAATCAATAATTAGTTTTCTTTTTTCACATGGTTGAAATACTAAAGACAATTTCATCATTTTCTAACACAAATTAAATTTCATATTGATAAATGTAACGGAACACGGTAGCGGAACAATTATAGATCGTCCTCTATCTTTACCATATTAATCCGAGCAACAACCACGAGACTCATCTTTTCATCCCACCCCAACCCCTTTTCCCCTAACGGCTACTCCCAAATTCAAATCAACCCCAAACCCCTCCCATCGTCTCTCCTCTCTCCAAAACCCTAGAAATCACCATCACCATCACCATCACAATCCCAAATCAACCAATTCTCCCCAAACCAAACCCTAATTTCAACCCCAAATTCTCCAATCCACCATGGATCTGCCGCAAGAAGTCGACGATTTCATCAAGCACACGATCGACCACACGCTAGGGCTCGAAATCCCGACCCCATCTCTACTCGCAAAACTCAAATCCCTCGAAGCAACGAATCACAGGCTTCGATCGCAGTATCTTGATTTGCTCTCGAAGATCAAGGAGAAAGACGATGCGCTTGATCGCGCTAGGGTTTGTAACAAACTCTTAATATGATGTTTAGGGTTTAAAGTTTTGGTGGGTTTTGATTGATTGGTTGATTGTTGTTTAGGCGGAGGCAGGGATGAATGCGAGGGCGGTGAGGAGGTTCGTGGAGGAGAACCAGAAGTTGGCGAGCGAGTGCGCGAGTCTGGTGAGTCAGTGCTCCAGATGGGAGAAGGAGTGTTCGTTGTACGATAGGGATCGGGAGGCGCTGATGGAGTTCGGGAACGAGGCGGACGAGAGGGCGAAGGAGGCTGAAGGGAGGGTTAGGGAGTTGGAGGAGGAGGTGGGTCGTGTTGTGGAGGAAGCGAGAGTGTACAAGGAGCAGATGAAGAACATTTCGGTGTGTAGATCTTCTGTTCTGTGTTCTCTTTCTCACAGTTTAAGTGTCATGTCGTGTTGTGATTGTCGTTCCGGGTATGCTGTTTCTGCTTTCAAATTCTCACTTTTAGCCTACTCCGGTACTCCTGAGTTTTGTGATTAGGGTATGATGTTACTGAAAACATGACGGTTCACGTTTAAACATGCAAAGGCTAATGCTGGATGTGTTTGTGTTCTGGGTAGTGCAAGTGAAGAAGACCCAGTTCAGTCTCTCTATTATGGATTAGTGCAGTAGTATGCAACAAATTTAGTCTCTGACCAAATTGTCTAGTTGTTATTCATATCAATTATTCCCTCCATTGTGTCTGTCGTAAGACAATTAGGGCACTGTGTTGTTGTCAAAGGTGTGAAATGCTGTATTACCCTTCATATACAGTAGATGTTGCATCAGATCTATTAATAGAGGAAGTCATATATATAACACAGTGGCATGTAGGTTTATGTTTTGTCTCGGGGTAAAAACTTATAGTATGTTTCTTATCTTGTGATTTTTTTTTCCAAGTTTCAAGTACTTCTAGAACATGCAAAAAAGACAGTTGCTAGATCCGCACATCACCTTTAAGCTTAGGATTCAACTATACAAGTATAGTTTTGTAATGTTATATCTCTCACAAAATCATTATGTAGTCACGACTTTCATCAAAGAACTAATCCGATCAAGTCGTCCGGGCTATGAGTTACACAACATGAGGTATTATCATATTATCTTCCCAAACAATATATATTGGTTAGATTCAACTCAATTACTTTCCTACACATGCTTCACGAGTTCATATCAACCATGATCCTTGGAGTCATGTTTATGTAGGAATAGTGAGTACCCTTAACCAATAGGTCCAATATAATCTTTAGTCTATAAGGGCACAAAAATAAAATCACAAAGGATTTCAAGTGGCTCACACAACGATGAAGCATGGATTCATTTGTTGATCCCACTAAATTGGTTGTCTCAAAGCACATACAATATGAATGTAAGGGCCTAATTTTGACCTATCATAATGTTTTATGAAGATAAGTTTTTCAGTTTTAGGACCTAATTTTTTAATCGTATGACAAATATTGTGAACATATCATGCCGCACCTCAAGAATGTAGTTGGTTGAGATTTGGTTTATTTCGTGTCCATAACTCATGGAGCTAAAGAAACCAACTGAAAAGACACTCGATTAAAGATATAGGCCACAACTAACAAGGCATCCCAAAATGATATTGGAAGGTTAGCTGCGTCATCATCGACCTAACCATATCAAGTAAGGTTCAATTCCACCTTTTCGTCAAACCATTCTATTGCGGAGTACAAGGAATACTGAATTGCCTATTAATTCCCTTTTTCTAACAAAAATCATCACTGAGATGGTTGATACTCGCGTCCATGATCGGTTCTAAGGTTTTTCTGATTTTTAACCTCAATCATGAAGTTTTTAAAGAAACTTAAGGTTTCATAACAGTGAGATAACATAAACATTTAACCGAATCGCGTATAATCAAATGTGAGAAAGTACAATGCATCATGACGTGCTTTGACAATCATCGGTCGTAATGTCCGAATACACTAACTCAAGTGGTTGAGTGGCTCTTATAACCTTGCCAAAAGGCTTTATGCATGCCTTTCCAACTAAACATGGCTCACATGTTTAGAACTGACGTTAGCGATCGGGCCTAAATGACCTTCTCTAGCTAATCTGGTATTCAATATTGCCTTATGTGATCAAGCTTAGCATGCCATACAATAAAATAAAAAATTTACAAGTAAATTTTCACGTCCAATAAAAGTACCTTTCAATATTATTGCAACATAACTTATACCGAAGTGAATCAAAGATAAAACTGAAATTAGATTATGTTGGACTGTAGATGAATGTATTAAATCGTACAATAGCAAGATACGTCCACTATTTAGTGAAAGTTGGTAGCAACCTACTCCCAAGATATGCTTGTTTATGTCATTTCCCATGTAGATATGTGGATCTTTTGAGAACCCCCCGGTACTCTTCGATCAGGGACGAAGCCAAGATTTTTTTACTAGGCAGGTCGAAACTTTCAAATTTGAATAATGATAATTATCTTTTTCACAAAAAACGATAATCATCCTGTGTAAATTACGATTACGAATATTCAACAAAAAAAAAACACTTTTTATTCTTTTCGTGAAGATTTATACTAATGTGAATAGAAGACAAATCAATTTGTCAATAATTGGAATGGTTATTTATTACGACTCAAAACTTTAATCTAGACAAGCTAATTGTTGTTTTCATTCTTTATAAAGGTTTTGTTTTTATTTTTAATATGTTCTTTTCAGTTCTTTCGTGGAGATTTTCACTTACCAAGCTCATTGCTACTCACAGTCTCATATTTACTTTTTGAAGCCCAAAATTTTAATGCTCGAAGAGTGAGCTTTATCTTTTCCTTCTTGTTTAGGTTAATGGGTTGCATCGTTGAGCATTTTGGCATTTTAAATAGGTTCATTCATGATCCAACATTGTCGAACGAATGATTTAATAGATATAAGCGAGCAAAACCCAAAATCCTTGGGTGGTCCAAGCCCACCTGGGCCACACTTGGGCTCCATCCATAACTTTGATAATCTACATACCTTTCTCACTCTCAAGTCACATGTCTTGTTGCTTCGGGGTCTACAATCCATATAAGAGAGATATTAGCAACCATGACATGTGAGCATGCACAAATTGTACTAGAGGATTTAGAAGTGGATATTTTCTTTGTCTCAGTGCACTCACAAGCAGTTCACTGTCATCGTATCTGTCTTGCCATCACACTTTCCTCTATGACGCTTAACCACCCTTTCTTGTCTTGGACCATGAGTGTTAAAACTTGCAAATTACTCATTGTCACTGTACTTGAAAGAAATCCATAGCGCTTACCTCTGTGGACAAGTAGAGCGGTAGCGCGTGTTTCTTCGCGCTCTGTCTCTAACTCTACATGGCAAGAAATATCGACAAAGTTCTTAATGCTCTCATTGTGGGATAATATTTGCTTCATATGATCTATGAATCCTGTAGTGATCGAATGACATGTAGGACATGCTGCTCATCAGAGAGTGTGTTCCCGGCACCACTCAGGTCCCGAAGCGTAGTGGACATAATCTAAAAAATCTTTTGCATTGAGTTCTTAGAGTCCATTTTATAAGTTTCGAACTTCAGCACAAAGCTGCGAAATCCTGTAGTAGAAGTCCCCCCAAATTTAAAATAAATTTCATCCTGTATTTCCTGAATGCATTTTAGCAGAACTAAGCGAACACTACGATCCTATAGTGTAGGTCGTTTGATCCTCGGATGGTTTCACCATAATAGCGGTGAGATGCAATAGAATTTTATGTTCATTTAGCATGAACTGGATCTTCGTATGCCATATATTATAGTTGGTTCAATTGAAATTATCATCCTTCATTAAGTCTAAGATAATATTCTTTATTATCATTTCATTGAACTTAGAGACAAGTATAACATAAGAATGCATTTTTAAACATTTACTTCTAAAAGTCAAGTTATGATAATAATTATTTACAATCACATTTCGAGATCGAAAAATCACTAAGTTCATAATCATCACTCATAATTGTGACAAATAACATTTTCATATTTATTTTGAGTAAATAAATATGACATTACGGATAGGTTGACGCCCATCGTTTTCAAATCCAAACGGTTCTTTTCTATTTTTCTACAAGAAAAGAAAAAAAATTATAGTGAGCAGTTTTTAGGGGGAAAAGTGAGCAACCAAGGAGTGAGGAAAAAATAGAGAGAAATCGCAAAGATAGAGGGACCTTATTAATGAAAAAAAAAAACAATGAAAGGAGCAGAAATGGACCCTATCAATTATTGAAAAATATCAGCCGTTTCTTTCTTTTAAAGATGGACACTTTTTTTGCATTTTTCTCAATAAATGAATAAATATAAGGAGAGGATATTTTATCTCAACTATGATCCTTAACTTTTATTCAAAGTTTTACTACCATCATATTCATATTTATATATTTATCAACATACATTAATATCATCCCTTTTAGGATGACATAGTGGAATGAAGTTGCTTGGTCTGAGTACGTATAACGTATGGGGTTTGAGTCTTGGTAGTATCAATGAAAAATAAAACTCGTTTTTTTAATGGTATAGTAATCGATTAGATTCCATGCAATAATTTCATATACTTAAACAGATTCACGTCTTTGGGCTAAAGCGCTTATAACTTATTCTAGAAGTATCGAGATCTATCTCTATTTGTTTTGTTATAAATTAGACTCAAAGAGCTTTTCAACCAAGTAATATACATTACTTAGTTTGTTACAGATGAAACCAAAATATGTATTTAACACAGATCTGTTTTGTTACTCATTCATAATGATCTTTGCTCATTGTTCAGCCAATATCTTTTTACATATAACTCCAAATTTGAATCTGTTTGTTGCGTTAGAAAGTAGACTGAAAGTCCTTTCTAATCATATACAATATGCCATCTTTGTTAGTTTATAATATATCTGAAATAATACTGACATCAGATCTGGTTTGGTTCGTCGTTTGTTTTGAGACCGTCTTTCTGTTTTGGTCATAACTTTTCACACATAACTCTAAATTGCAATCTGTTTGTTTCGTTAGAAACTAGACGTTACTAGGCGCCCAACCATTTACTAGATGTCAATATTACCTTACAGATTGAAATCGTTTTCATCATGAATACAAATCTGAAACAGTTTACGTTTAACATGCAAAATAGTTTACTATTTCGTATACTAATTTTTGCATATAATTCCAAATCCCATTCCGTTTGATGCGATAATTACTAGACTCGTTAATCGATGTTTAATGAACCTATCGATTGTTAATCATCATGAATCTTCATACTCATCAATGACTTTTAAGGGGTCTCATGATGATTATATGATAATACACAAGTACGATTTTAATTTACTTAATTTGGTGAAGCTACAAGTATTATGCTCTGATACCAATGTTAACTATCTCAAGAGGGTGCATAGATCACTTACCTCTTGATGAAGAAACAAGTTGTGAAAATAAGAGGATTTACTTGTAGTTACGAGCCTCTTTTTTTTTTTCTCACGTGGTTGAATGTTTTCGCGGCAGCGATGGATTGAATTGCCTCTTTGTATGCTTGCGACTACCATGAAGTACGAAGTGGCTACTAGAGCTTCTTCGGTTGTTTCCAAGTCCGTAAATCCTAGAGGACTCTGTTTGTGACACCTCTAGAGTTAGATTGATTGATATGATGAAGACTAAAGTAGAAGCTTTTCTGAACATGATTTGTGTGTGTTATTAGTTTACTCTCACATGCACAATACGACGGATGTACTTTGTAGGAGGATAGTTACTACTACTTTCACTTCATATTGCTTGCATTATATGATATGAGTACCAAAGTCTCAAAGGAACAATGATGAGCAAATATGGTCCTTTTGGACGCAATTAATGAAAAATCATATCTTATAAAGATAGAAGAGCACGGCATGGTAGGGTAAGCATGACACTACCCATTTCAAGAATGGAAGGGCCATATGGATGCCTTATCACATTACCAAATTATATCAGGAACCAACTTTCTACCAGTGAACTAAGATTGAATGGTTAGATTGAAGACGTTTGGCTTTGGATTTTTGTGTCATAAGAATAAGTTTGATAACAAAACTTGAATCTCATCTAATTTCAGAGGCTAAATGTTATTAGGTCTCAAAATTAGGTACCAAAACACATAATACCACATTTTTTTAGTGTAAATTTGCTACTAAGATAATTTTCTTCGTAAATTTCACTACTAAGTTAACGTTATCTGTAAATTTTCATCCCCCTTGAGATTGAGTTTCCTGTTGAGATTGAGTAGAAAAACTATTTGGGCATTGCAACTCTTAAGACATTTAACAATGTGTTATTAGGAGATACCCTATCGTATGCTAGAAGTATAGTCCAGATCATCAAGCAGAAAAACAACATGTCACTGTGTATTACAAAAATGGTAATATATGCCAACGAAAAGTACAACTTAATTACTTATATTTTTTTATTCATTGTTCTTAAGACGCTTAGTACTAAGGTGAACCTAAGCTCTCCACGAACAGTATGTCACACAGCCATTCATTTCATTCTTATGCTAAATGATCTTTTGGAGCCACTATGTATTTTTAATGCCAGTTTAGTTTTTACACTGGGAGCACTGTACTCTTTCTTGTTTGGCATTATAGCAGATCACAGTCAATACTCTCTGTGAAAGGAAACTCTTAAGCTACAGAATATTTATGAAAAGGTTTATGACAATTGTTGCTCTTTGGTACATAAAAAAACCAGTCTTTCCTATGGCTTGCATAATAATTTTAGTTAACATTTTAGTTTGCAGCTTTTTCTTAATCATACATGCTTTGCTGTTGTATAACGTGCTTGTTCACTAATGCATGTAATTTCATGTTCTTCTGAAAGGTTGGTGGTGCATCAGGGGAATGCACCTCTTTTGAACAAAACTTACTCGATGCGCTGATAGAAAGCGTAGTGGACAAGGATGAAGCTGCCAAGACAGCTCGCGCGTTTTTGGAGACGAATCATGGCATTGAGACATGTAATAAGATGCTGAGCATGTGGGATGAGTAAGTGACCCTTTTGAGAACCATTTGTTGTTGAATGCATTTACGACTAGTCATTTTCCTTTCTTTGAATGATAGCTTGAGACCTGAGACGCAAAACATTCTTGCCTTGGTTGCTCAAGTACAAATGCTGCAGAATGACAAGGAACATTTGAGAATTAATCTCAGTAGAGCAGAAGACGAGGTGAGAAATCAAAATGAAATCCTTTATTTTCCTTGAGCTTGGTTTGATTTGGATGGCTAGGCACCTGATTTCCTGTTTATATTTCCAGGTGAAACTTCTGTTCGAAGAGAATAATATACTGGATGAAGAGAACAAAAGGTTGTTGAAGCTGCGTAACTCAGCAAGGAAACAAAGTGATTCCGAAGGAAAACATAGCAAAAGTGCTGCAACAAAGGTGACGAAAATGAACATGGATTTTCATGTGTAGTAAATTTTGCGATTGTTCTACAATTCTAGGAAAAATATGATAGTTCAGATAGGATCAGTTCAGTTAATTGCAAAGAGGACATAGCTGCGAAGTTAAAGAGAAGCTCTTTGTGTAAAGGAGATAGTTGATTTTAACGAACATCACCTTTTTTTTCCCCCTCGAAGCAAAATGATATAGAATTAAGATGTTGATTGTGAATCAGCTTTTTTGGGCTGGATTTAGTCTTCTCTCCTATGAATAATTTTATTAACTGAATTGAGGTTGAGCCATATGTTCTAACGCCGGGATGTTAGTCGATTGTTCGTGCAGACTAACAAGAGGAAATCTTGCCCCAAGACGATAAGTTCAGTAGAGAAGATCGATTTCAACAATGAAGATTCTCCTCGGGAACCTCTGTCGCCATTGAAGGAGAACTCCCCAGACTCCAGAATGCAGAAAAAAGTGACCAACTGATCAATGACTCGTCTCCTGTTTCTCGCAAACTTTAGTTGACAGCCCAGTTAGATTAGAATGTGGTAATTCTTTTAACTGCAAGTCGTTCTTACTCCTTATTAGTTGTAGTTCACTAGGGTGTTCAGCATGATTGTCGCCTTCCTGGTGCTTCGACAGGATTTGTTAATGTATCTTACATGATTGATTTGCATCCGATGCTTTATTACTGGGAATTTTAGCAGGCTCCGACCAATGATCTCATTAGGATCAGCTAACACGCAGGCCATATCAGAAAACTTCTCTGCTGAAAAATATTGTGCGTGGCTAGGTTGTGATACGCGTGTAACGCGATGTCTAACAGCCGTAGTTCAACTACTGTTTTCCGATTGATCTGCGGAAGTATTTTTGAAATTTACTACTCCAGTATGTATCAACTTTCGAAGGGAAATAGTGTATCATCTGCAATTTGCATTCTTATAAGAATCCATGTGGAACGAGCGTTGAAAATATGATTTCCTTAACCAGCTTGTTTCATGTGTGTTTCACTTCGCATGACTTTTTGGGGACCCAAAAATGTCCACTATTCGAATCATAACCTCGTGTTTCCAGTTTGGGTACGACAGTAACATCCATAAGTGAAAGACATCATTCAATTCTGGGAACCAATGTTTTTCTTTTGATATTCGTTTTACTAAAACAAAAAAAATGACTGAAGTACAAAAACAACATATCAGAATGGCTGACCAACCTATGAACTAGAAAATAATACCCTGTTGGTCGGATTAACTAACAAACTTGGTCTGAAAACTAGCCGAAAATTTCGCTGTATTAACGAGTGTTTGAACATATTGTCGTAAATGGCATACATGTATCAAGTCCACCTAAAGTTCAATTTTACATAAGTTCTTTATTCACCAGACCCAACCACCTTTATAAATACTTTCATTCAAGGCAGGTCGGGTCTCGATCGTCACCCTCTTTGCTTCATCAGCTTCAACTTATAACCAAAGTTATCCAAGTTTTTTTTCACTCGGAGGCTCATAAGAAACGAAAAAGGGACAGGAATGACAACACAGGCCTTCCCTTTTGTGATTTATTCCCGTTAACAGGATAGAAAAAGCTCATGCATATGCACATGGGGAGCAACTAGCAAGTGATTTTTTTTGGATATTTACACACATATACTTTGAATAATTTTTGTATGTTCGTGGGACTCGAAGCAGCTGTGAAAGCACGTGAATCTTCTCAGCATCAGTTTAGAAACAACCTCCCCTTCGTGTACTGAAAAATTATCGAATGCAGAAGCCAATGTACAATTTGCATATCCAAGTAACGGACAGCTGGTTTATTTGAAGTAAATTCTTCAAGTTTGAGTGTTGGAGACCTTCAAAATAGAGGTTGGGAACATTGCTTCGGTTCTGTTATAGATTTGATCCGATTCCAATCAAGCCTAAAACATTCACATCAGATATTCTATTTTTTTAAAATTATACAAATAAAAAAAATAGAATGTATGAGTGTGAAAAAAAGTAATATATGTTCAAAAAAATATGTAGGAATATAAAATATTACTATAATATATTGTAGTATTTTTTATAAATAGAATAGAATATAATTAACAGTAAAAAACTGAGAGAATTTTTTAATGAATGTGATGTAAATGTCCTTATAGTAACTAGTTTGAAAGAGAGAGGAAAAATATACCATCAGATGCTACCACAATTCTCCAGCTTCGTCTTCATATAGGAGATAATACTGAAATAAGAATAAGGCTTTGTAAAGTCAACTCCACCTTTTAATTGTCATTTGGATTACCATCTTAAACTTTTAATAATCCAAATGACAACTTTGATAACAATTGATAATGAATTTCACATACATCATAATCAAATTATTAGTGAAATTGAAAGGAGAATTGCTTAGATGGGTATTTGAGTAAAAGATATATTGTCATTTGGGTTTTCTTTTTTATTTTTGTTGACAAATTTGAAAAATAAAATGTCACTGTTATTGTTTTTTCTTTTTTTAACAATCCAATTTTTTTTTTACAATCCAAAATGATAATAGGGTGTAAGATTAACTTCATCCACGAATTATCATTTGTATTTTTTTTACAACATATATATTTTTTGCACAAAATTTCTCTCAGTTTTTACTATTTATTATTTCTTCTATCACACAAAAAATATAACATATAACTATTTTATATTATTTTATACTTATTAATATAAATTTCATTTTTATATCAAATTACGTTTGATTATCTCACAACATGTATTAGGTCGAAATACGTAATTTACAGAACAATTGATATTTCACGATAAATTATAAAAAATTACATTTAATCGTCGTTATACACGTGTCAAATCTTATATTGATCTATGTACAAAGTCAAAAAAGAAACGGAAGTAATAATAAATATTAAAAATCTGAAAGAGAGAAAAAAAACCAACAGATATCACCACAAGTCCCCTCGTCTTCATAAAGGAGATAATACTGAAATACGAACAGAGCTTTGTAAAAAAAAAAAAAAAAAAAAAAGGGCTTTGTAAACTCAACTCCACCTTTTAATTGTCAGGTTACCATTTTTAAAAATTTAACAATCCAAACGACAATTGATGACATTTTTCTAGTGAAATAGATGAAATTGGGAGGAATTAACTTGATGAGTTAAGTACAATTTTGTTAAAATTTTAACAATCCAATTATGCAATTTTGTTACCGTTAATACGAAGTAATCTTTTCATCTTAAAATAAATACACCAAATCACTTTTTATACTATATAATAACTATTTATTTGGAGAAGTTAAACACAAGAAAATTATATCGCTGACCTAAAATTAAAATATATAAGATAATTTCATAAAAAATAATATTTAATCATTACATATAACATAGATAAAAATTTATCACGATAAATTAATCAATGAAACGGTTGTAATTAGTTTGATCGGGAAAATATAATTCAAATAATCCCAATTTTGACAGTTCGTTGTTAGGCACAACCTGATATGGCTATACCACACAGTAGGCAGACCACGATGCCCACTTTTCGCAAACAGACAAACGCCGCAACACTCCACCATCTTTTATCTCATCTACACCCCAACACACACACCCCCACCCCGCTGCAGGCTGCAACAACACCATCTCCACCGTCCATTCCAATTTATCCACCGAACGGTCTCCTCGTCGCCTTTTGTGTCCGGGGAAGAAAAAGAGAAAGCAGCAACACGACTCGTACAACAAATGCAACCACCTTTTCGATAATTGAAACAGAACGCACGCGAACTAGCTAGGCCGCCGGCCCACCACCACCACTCGCATTCGCACATCATAATCATTGGGTAGTCTAATTAGCGTCTCTGTCATTATTTTACCGACTCCATCACCTAATCACACTCCTTATTCGAAGAGAACACACATTCACAAAGCAAGCATCAAGATATCAACATCATATGGGATACAAATCAGTGTCTTGAGTCTACGCATATCACACAAGAATCGTCAGCATCACCACCAGATCTCAACACTCTACATCTCCCAAAAGAAAACCCACTAAAACAATAAATATATAATAATACTAATCATAATAGTAGTAACAATGATCATAAAATCAAAACAATGAAAAAACAACAACAGATCTCAACTCCACCATATCACCAACCCATCTCAGACCTACATCAACAGCACCGAAGCAGCCGCAACAATCCCCAACCCCACAGATCCGGCCCTTACTCCCCACGCGCCACTCTTCGGGGAGGCCGGCGTCGACGACGGCACATCCGCCGCGGGCCCCGGTCCCTCGCTCGGACTCGGACCACTAGGAGAAAGAGGAGACATCGTCGGAGTCGGAGACACACTGGACGGCGTCGGAGACACAGTCGACGGAGCCGGAGACGGAGATGACGCTTTCGACGGTGTCGGAGCGACGGTCGACGGAGCCGGAGACGATGGAGTGGGGGATTTGGGGGAAGGAGCGGGGGCGTGGGTGGGGGATTGGGAGGAGGCGGAGATGGCGAGGGTGACGAGGAGGAGGAGTGGGAGGATGAGGAGATGAGAGAGCGCCATTGATGAGAGTAGTTTAGAGAGAGAAAGGGGTGAGGCCGTGGGAGGAGAGGAGAGGTGGTGCGGGTTTGTAAGAAGAGAGAAGGAACAGGAGGAGGGGAGTATATATATAGAGGGGAGGAGGGTTGGCCAGCTTGGTCAAGGGTTTTGTGTGGTGACAGCTCAAAGGCGGTGAGTTCTTTTTCGGGTTTGGTCTTGTGATTGTACAAGACTCAAGGAGTCATGATTCCGCGTTATTCTAGTTCTTTGGTTTAGACAAATTACTGTGAGGAAAGAACTTCATTAAGAGTTTTGTTGTTTATTCTAATACTATTTTTTTTATAAGTTGTTCTCATACTAACTAATTAAGAAGGGATATATTGTTGGTCTAAAGATTGAAATAAATAAAAATAAATCAAACTATAAATAATATTTCATAAGTATTTTGTCAAATAATATGTTTGATCATATTATGAAATAAATAAATCACATCGATAATCAAATTGTTATATCTTGTTTACAAATAAAACAAAAAAAGAAAAACTTGCTCTATCTCAAAAATAAGTACAACAAATAAATAGTACAGTAATAAAGTTATTTATGTTGTGAATTATCTTTTAGACGATCGAATAACGGTTTGCACAAAATTATCGTGAAGCGTTAGTTTAAGTTATGCACTTTAACTCTAGATAAAATTTTTACATCATTAATATGAATAGCGTATCTTCTTAAAATATGTGCTCAATAATACAATTATATGTAACATTGTATTCTTTTTATTTCAAATTAAATGCAACATTTTAAATGTCACACTTGTCAAGACAAAATTTGTTTTTCATTTTTTTGAAAATTATCGTGATATATTAATAATAATTTATATTTTAGTCTGACGTCAATGACATAATTTTTTCTCTCAGTAAGACGACAAGCGAAATTCATCAAAATACGTATTGAATGATAACATAATTAAAAATATTATATATGATATAATATGAAATAAAAAAATATTTGTTTTTGACAGAGACAACAATATTTTTTTATCACTCTAAAATCAATACTAAAAAGGAAATTTTTCGTAGAGATTTTTCCTTTTGGAAATTAGAGTTTTTTCTCTCATGGGATCGACGAGGATGGATGATGGAAAGAGGAGAATTTGGAAAGAGTTGATAGCTGCGGTTGAAGTCCGGGTGAGAATGATTAGATCAGGTGTGACAGCAACGCGGAAGAGGGGGGAAAAAAATAAAAAAAATAAAAAATAAAAATGAAGGCAGGCAGGCACCAACCGAGAAGTGGGGCTCCCCGCGTCGAAATCTTCGCTGATATTGAGACAGCCGGCATCGTGGTATTCCATACTGGTAGTATTTTGATTGATTTAGTTGAGATGGACCTGACTGGGTTTCCGCTTCACATTAACATGCATCTCGTGTGAACCTTCGAATTTTGTATTCTAAAGAAAAGAAAATGAAACCTCCGATTGCGTAAATATACGATAATATCATCATGCGTGTCAAACTTTGTCTTTGTGAAAGAACTATTCAAACGCGGTTGGATAACGAGGGAGTAGCTCATTTGTAGAGTGAGAGAGTGTATTATGACAAGCTTCATTGAGTCAAATTTACTTTAACGATGAATATTAGATGTTAATACAACATACTTCACGGTTAAGTTAACTGGAGAATGTGAACTCAAAGTCTCGCGCATCCCATTCGTAATCAGCAAAAACCTGGAGAATCAATTCCCCTATAGGGTGCCTTGAGTTTCTCTCTTCATTTTCTTATATAAAACCGGGTTTCCGATTTCCTACTAGGAGAAAAACCCATGAACAGATAATAATGATCACCAACAGCAACAGCACAACAAATAACAAATGACTGCCCCATTACTCCTCACCTATTTGCCTAAGATCAAAAGGATTGAACTTCACAGGATCCCGCCTCGCAATCCAGCCTTCACAAAATCAGTTTGGCCATCTCCGAAGAACCATCTGCTACCAATGAAAAACGAATCTTGAAACCTCCGGGGAGGTTAGCTAACCTGAAGAAGGACCGGCAAAGAATACATAAGCTTCGGATACTCAGGCGGACTAGATGACTTTCACAAGCACGATAACAAACTATCCGACATCCTGATGAAAAAATAGCAACGAACAGGCATTCATCTATAGACGCTAATGTACTGCTATATCTAATCACAAAGATTGCGCTTTGAAGACCACATGGAAGTCTTAACAGATAACAGCCACGAAACCCAGTTCAGAAACCAGTACGGTATATATAAACCGGTATTAATGTTGGAACCAAGTACAAACCTCTTCTTCAAGGGCACGAACAATTAGTCAACTACTAGAATCATTGCGAAAAGAAAGGGGCAGCCAGATACTATAGCGAGGGATATGACACCAAATTATCCTTACAGGAGCAACAAAGACAATTAGTTAGATGGCACATGCGTGCACATGTATGCACATAATGGCAATGTGGGACTGAAGGTATTGCACCACCATGGCACCATCTAAACGCTTCAATTAAAAACAAAAGAAGCTCGCATAGAGAATGCACGGCTACATGACCGACTCGCTACTGAGCCGTTAGACACAAAGATAGCCAAAGTTATCAAGGTGTCAACTAGGCATTGCCTAACATTTGGGCACTTGGGAGACGCCTCGGCCTTTAAGATGAAGCCAAGACATGCGCCTTGTCGCTTAAACATATAGGCTCTCCACAAGTGCCTGGGATCATCCTGTGCCTTGACAATTGTGGATTTTAATTGCCGCCACTTCCTAAAGCTAATGCCATCAACTTTTGTAGAAAAATATTACACACAAGGTACAAACTCAAGGATCGCTCTGAGCTTGTAAAAGGGTAGAATCAATCTGGGGCTCAACGACCAAAGGTATAAATATATTCAAATCCTACCCATTAAGCATTCCATGAAAGACATTCTCAAACAGTCCAATTCCTAATTTCTCGACTAAGCCATCACAATCAGGGCAGGGATGGACACCCACAAATTTCATCAAGCCAAATTCATCATATTTCCTGAAAACTTCAAAAGCAGCAGTGACTTGTTACCTTTAGAGTGGCATCGGCTCAAGATTGGGCACAGTGACGTATAATGCCAGAGGAATCATAAATGTATAAGCCGATGGAAAGCTTCAATCAACTGCACATATCGTCAGGACTCCTATTTGACTGCAAAAGCTGCAGAAGCCAAGGATGCTTCAGCAATTAGGCAAACTGGTTGACGAGCCTGGAGACAAGCACCTATGTCGAACGGTTGCAATTCTGATCCATCAAATAGAAGATTAACTCCGGGGAAAGTAACTTCCTTGCTGTCCTCATCTTCCGCTTCAGCTTTGGTAGTTCCTAAAGGAGCTAATTCATCGATGGGTCTTGTGGCAGCTTCATACACGGGAGTTAATGCATATGATCTGCAAATACGAATCCAGATAAAAATTACAATCACATCCACCATTTAACCTTTCCCTTTTCCGTATGATGTATAAAATGGATAGGACACAACTAAATGAAAACATAACTAGTAAACAAACATAACTGATTCATGATAACAGGGCGACGTCCACTTAACCATGCCTCACACCAGATCAAAATGTAGTAAGAACCATTGACCAAATCCACTACAAAAATTAACATGCAAATGCAGAATGGCCACTGCATAAGATATTAATGCAGCAGAAAAATTACCATGCACCAAAGCCACTCACCTGAGAATGCTACCATCAAAACTCAGAACTTCTCTTCGTGAACGCTGCCGTGTTGCAAGTCTCAATCGCTGATGTTCACTCGAGATCCCAGATATCGGAGAAGAAGGATCCATCAAAGGATTCCATCTCCCACTAGCATAATTCATAAGTTGCCTAGATGAATCCTTTGGTTTCTCCTTCTGATACAAAAGCTTAGCAGTGGGACCTGTGGCACTATACTCCGTACAGATTTCTCGCAGCCGTTTCCTCAAAGATTGCATCGCTTCATGATGCTCATTGAAAGATTCAGTTTGAAGCAACTGCGATGATGTTACCCTTTTACAAATGCATTCACATAATTTTGGACTAAAAAGCGGAACTCCAAACTCCACGCTCAATGGGACCCATTCATATCTGTCATCATCAGGTAGAAAATGATCTGACTCTGTTTCGACATACAGTTTCAACAGGCGAATATAACCAATAGTCCAAAGGTCTATCTTCTCGGCCACATCACTTAGAACAGAATTCAACTTTGCACTTTCCTTCATGCCTAAACCCAGCTCCTCCCCGACATGTACAACTGAACCATCAGAGTTCTTCAATGGTAATGGAATATCAAGCATAATCGCTTTGCCGGAGTCATCTAGGTCGTCCTTGCAAAGAGGCTGCACAAGAACAGCAGAATGTCTAAGAAGTGAATTCAGACAATGTAGAAGCACGTTTCCTTTCACAAGGTTTCCACCAAACTTCCCTCCCAACCCACCGACTGAAGAACCATCCCACGACCATATCAAGGCTTTTTCACAGCCCGCTAGAGGCGCAGGTAGCAGACGTAAACACTGACCTTTCATTAGAACGACTGAAAGCGGTCCATTGCCTACAGCAGAGTATAGAACCAACTTCATCCAAGGTGTCATGCACAAATGTGAGGGAGGGCCAAAATGAACAGGTCCAGTCGTTCCCGGCAAAATAGATGATGGTGGAAGTGGAACCATGGACAGTACGATGTCATAGTCTCTGCGAAATAACCTATCTAATGTTGCTGGAGCAAGGTTGGCTAAGCTCTCACAGCGGAGGAGGTCCACAAAGTAACTTCTTTTTTTAGCAGGTTCACTGGCATTTTCTAATGCTACAGAAATCAACTTTTCACCATTAGTTACATAGGAGTCTACTTTCAAATCTTCAGTCAGACTGAGGTCGTCATTTTGCAAAATCAAGGAAGATATTTCACTGTTATGCTCTTCAGAAGAAAGCACAGCGTCAACAGAACAGTCTTGAGCAGATCTGGTACTTATGGGTGCATCCAATTGCAAAGCGCTTACATCTGTACTCAAGAATCTTAAATTATAACCATCAGAATTGCTGTCATTGATACCAGAACCTACTGGTTTATCACTCTTAATGGTGTCTACTGATGCAGAAGCAACATCATTTACACATAACATGTCAATCTTATCGCTACTTCCAACTTCTCCAGTATCAGCAGAAACTCCTCCTGATATTAGACACACCAGGACATGACGGAGGCTAGATGCATGATTCGCAAATTCCTGAAGTTCACCCTCAAATTTAGCACCCTCTAATGTGCTAAGGTCCTTGCAAAGATCAGGGATGTTAGCATGACCCAGTTTCCCGGCTTCATATAATGTCACAGCATGGAACTTTAAGCCTGTGAGAAAGCATTGACCAAAAACACAAGGGAAAAATTAGATATCAGTACCACTGTACTATCCCCATAGATGCCCCTCACTCTTATTCTTGGTTTTTTTTAAAGGATGGAAGCTACTTTTATCACTTCATAGGAATATAGAGACAGATGCCACAGTTCTTAGCCAATAATATGACATCAGTTTCTATGTTTGTTGAAAAAAAAAATCCTAAAAAAGCATTATTTAAAAGGTCTTATATCAGAACAATGTGTTGAGAAGGGACCCTAAGAGTGACAGAATCCAAAATGATTTGATGAGATAGAAGGACAGGAAGTCATATTCATACCAAAGAGCAGGAGGAACACACTAAACAAGAGTCTGAAAGAAAACAACAACATGACCTTGCATATTGCAGTCTAAAAGAGGACCAAAATAAAGCAATGAAGTATCTTCGAGTTTTAAATCCCAACTCGAAAGACAAGACACTTATTGGTTTACCGTTTAGTCATGAGGAAACATGGTTCCTATCATCATAGCAGAAGCATGGTGTCCGCTGGGTTGCTTCTGTTTTATTTGTCATGTTTCTTTTTCTTTCCGGGCACCTACTGGATAAGTTTGAAGTTGTGTGAAATGAAGCGGCATTAGTGGCAATTGCTTTTCAAGGTAGAAAGAGGATGTTGGCTGTTTGGATGGAAGATGAGCCTGAAAGAAAGGGGATTGCCGGAGATTTTTTTCACCCACAAAAGCACTACCTGTTAGTATTACTATTAACATTAAACATAAACAAACATCTTTTACTAATATAAGCTCGTCAGCAGCTATGGATTTCCAACAACCAGACTGTTTCAAGTTAAAACGAAAACATATTTCTAGAGTCCAGTTGTTCCTATGCGGATGTTCAAAAAAATTCACTAAAATCCCCACAGCGCAAAGTTCTGCAAGTACATAGAATCGTACCAGTTCCCCATAGCTCGGAGAATAATATCGTGCTAGTTCCCAGACTAATGTCTTGGCGCCTTGGAGAATACTATCGCACTAGTTCCACAGAACTTCACTATGCAAGTTTTAGCAAGTCATTGCAACATCGCATACGATCCCCCCCCCCCCCCCCCCCCCCCC